>JANPWX010000451.1:131769-153310 GCA_024734555.1 Trochalopteron elliotii | reverse complement strand
TCTCCCTGCTGCCCCAGACCCTGCACAAGAGCACAGGCAGCAGTGGGTGGAAGGAGGCTTTGAAGGAGCTGCCTGATCCACTGCAAGGAGCGCTCTGAAAATTAATTAAAACAAAGCTTCTGGGAGTAGCCCATCAATACTGCTGCCTGCAGAATTCCTCCTCCTCCTCCTCCTCCTCCCCTTGGCTGGTCACCTCGGGGCATGAATTACAGCGGGGCTGGCCTTGAGAGAGACACTGCCATCTAATTCTATCCCACTCCTGCAAAGCCGATAAATATACCCTGTATTGTGATATATTAGCTCCATGTATTTATTTAGGCATCCATAAAATCAGATCCTTAAACCTTTTCATGATGGCAGCACACTGGNCTTAAACCTTCTCATGATGGCAGCACACTGGAGAAGGCACCCACATCTAGCCTGGAGTGCTGGCCTGTAAATCCCCAGCCATCTTCAAGCCTTTTCCAAAAGCTTCTTGGTGTTTTGGAGATTTTTCCCTGTTCCATCCTCCAGCAGCCCAGGATGGCAAGGGCCCAGGGAAAGCAGCCATGGTCCTTAGGTGGGGCTTTGTTTCCTGCATCATCCTGGGCAGGAAGGCAGGGATGGGCTCTGCCAGCAGCCAGCACTCCCTGCTGCACCCAAGCTCCGGGATCTGCCTCTCCAAATGATTCTCCTCCATGCAGGAATTAGCAGCTGAGAGCTCCAAGGTGTTTTCATGCCAGGAAGCTGCAGGTTGGAAGGTTGCTCAGAGCAGGAGGTGACTCCCTTTTTTTTTAAAGGGATTAAGAAAAATGGTGATTGATTGCTGGATTGGTCCTAGAGCGGTACATTTGATGGGGAGGGCAAAGAAAAGGCTCTGGGAAAGGCTGGTAAGGACAGCCACCAGCAGGTCCCTCCTTCCCTGTGGGATGAGGCAGTGGAGACAGGTGCTCCAGGGATGCTCCAGGCTGCCCATTCCTGCTGTCCATGCCCCCCTGAGGGCCACCAGATGCTGTAGGGCTGCAGTTTTCTTCCAGAAGCACAAAGCACACCACGCCGTGCCCCCAGGTCACTCCTGCTCCATCACCCTGCATCCCTGGGGACCCAGCCAGGCTGGAGCCAGGGCTGACCCGGGCCTTCCAGAGGGAAAAAGCACAATACTTAGGGAGAAGGAGAGGTCAGTTAAAGTTTAATGTTCAGGCAAATACATCATCCCCTCCACTTAATCAAGCAGCAGCAATTCCTAACGGTAAGTAGGAAGGATGACTCTCGCCCTGGTGATAAAAAGCCAGGATTGCTCTGAGTTTTGGGAGATAAGAAGGCTCTACAAAAATTGAATGTTTAGTACTATGTTCAGCCTAAGATGGGTTTATCTTTTGGAGGTGGGGGCACAGCTGTGCCAGGCCTTGAGCTGAGATGTTTGTGATGGGAGATACTGCAGAGATTAGGGATTTATGACCACAGCCAGCCCAGGGGTGGGAGCCACTGGCTGGTGGCCACAGGAGAGGGGCAGGAGCTCCTTCTGTTATAAACTGGGTGGGGAATTTGGGGGGAAAGGGACTGGGTGCTGCAGAGGGACATCTGTGGTCCTGAAAAAGACCCTGTGGTCACTTCTGGTAGCCCATGGCCTCACCTCACTCCGAGTACAGCGTCACCATCACTTGCTCATGGTCAAGCTCTACAAAACCCATCCTTGGGGTTAACACAGGGCTCTGCAGGCAGAGGCAAGGGCACAGCTGGCACCTGTAAAACCTGCTGTGCCCAAAGCTCTGCGTGCCTAAGGCCTTCCAGAGCTCACTCATTTTCCAGCAGGCAGCAAGCCTTCCAGAAACCTCAATGCCATCAGAAAACCTCTAGCTGTGTGACCCAGGAAGGCCTGGGAGGGGGCTTTCCACAGGCCTGTGGCTGAGGGCAGATGTCCCCTGTGCTGTGACTGATGAGTTGCACTTCCACTATCACCCCTGCTTCATTCTGGTGCCTTTCCCAGAGCATGCCAGACTTAGGGGAAACAAGGCTCTGTCTTTTCCTTTCTCAGCACCTCTGAGGCAGTTTGGGGTTTGCATCTCAAGGTGTTGGTGCACCCAGCAGAGGGGGACAAGGAGGGCTGTCCCAGACATAAGAGCAACACCTTCAGGCAGTCCCCAAAAGCCACTTGCATGGAGCACCACCCCTTTCCTGCAGCAGAGTCCTGCCTCAAAGGACCCCACACCCACCTGAGCCCCAGGTGTGCTGTGGGTGCAGGATCCCTGCTCTAAGCTCACCACACAGCAAATCCCTGGAGCAGGCACTCACCCAGAGCAGATATGGATGCTTTTCCTTTCAAAACACTTTTATTGCTGCTCCTTCCATAGCCCCATGGAGTGGGATTTCAGCCCAGGAGGAGCAAGGGCTGTTTGCCAGCTCTGCCCAGGAAAAGGAGCAGCACTGGGGAGAGTGGGATGTTCCACCAGCCACCCCTACACCAGGGAAGGGTAGAGCATTCACCCCACATCACTGTCCCCTCTCACCCTTTGCTGCCTCAAAAGGAACCAGTTATGCCCCACTGAGAACTAGTGAAAAAAAAAAATCTGGTTTGGGAAGATTTTGGATCATATAAAGATTCAAGTAGCGTTAAGGGAACTAGAAAACCAAGTCCTGTACATCAGCTTATAAAATTTCTAAACAAAATTAAAAAAGAAAGAAGAAAAGGTATGACACGTGAGTGCAAGGGATGAGGTGGTACAGTAATGCTCCTCCACCCCAGCCCCTGGGACCAGAGTGCCCAGGGAGGCAGGGTCTGGGTGCCACCATCCCACATTCCCTTCCACCACAGAGGTGTCCCCTCATTTGTCTGTCCATCTGTCAGCAGATGGCTCTAGAAGTCCTGCAGCCGTGAGATCAGGTCATCCTTGTTTTTCAGCAGGAACTTCTCACAAGCTTCAAAGGTGGAGCAGATGTCTGAGGACAGTCCTGCCACATTGGTGGTGACGTAGTTGAGGTACCCTGGCATAACCTGGTTGTAATAAGCCACCTGCGAGGCAGAGGACAAGGTCAGCAGGGGCACAGGGGAGGGAGGAGCCTCCCCCATGGGCTGTGGGAACACAGCCACAGCATCCCACCTTGCTCATCTCCTCTGACTCTGGCCAAATGCAGAACCCGGAGCAGAGCGTCTCCCCACGCGTGAATTCGGCTCTGGCGGGGTGGGTGGGCAGCGTCACCGACCGAAAGGCCACCACGTAGGGGTCCCTGGGGACAAGAGAGATCAGTGAGCTGGCACAGCTTGGGTGACAGGGAGCAGGGGTGGGGCTGGACACTCACCCCTTGCTGCAGGGCTTTCGCCGGGACGCCAGGATAACAAAGTCCTGCGGTTTGTTCTCGTGTCTGAGCTTCTGGCTCACCACGTGGTAGATCATGTCATCGTCATCGACCTTCTGGACAAGCTCGGCACTCCTGTAAGGGAAGGGAACCAGTCACAGAAACCCTGCTGTGCCCCTGGGGGAAATGGATTCGTTCAGAATTCTCAAAGCCTGACAGAAGGCTCACAAAGTATATATTTGAATGCAAACTTTGAGATAGAAAATGCTGACTTAGAAATGCCACAGAATAGGACAGATGTTGTTAAAAGAGAAATGGAACTTTTGGTACACAAAAGCTAATAGGCCAAGAAATGCTTATAATGTATTGTAATTAAGAAATAGTTTAGCTTTTGATTGTGATAGCATAAATCATAACATCTGCACTGTCTCACCCTTCATATGAAACTGAAAATAGAATAAAAGTTTTTAAAACGCCTCTCAGTTTCCCCATCTCTAGGTCAGAAGAAAGTATAATCCGACATGCCCCCTAAATCTGGGCCTTACACATTTACAGCCCACCACCAGACCCAAAATATTTGGGGGGGGACCCAAAATAGGTGTTTGCTCCAGCAAAGCACAGCCATCAGCCCAGACAGAGCCAGGACAGGGACGCACAGTGAGGGATCTCTAAGAGCAAGCAAGGCAACATGCTGGCTCCCAGGAAAACCCAAAGGGGTGCTCAACCACAAGGTTTAAACTTGGAGGGGTGAAGTCTGGGGAGGCCTGCAGCACTCACACGTAGTGGCTGTCCCACTCGTGCCGGCGCCGCAGGTTGGAGAGCAGGGAGAAGGCTCGGCCGGCCGGGATGCAGACGGAGATCTCGATGCGGAAGGACAGGAACTTGTCCTCCTCCAGAGTGTACATCCGCACCTTGGGGAGCACAGGGCACAGCTGGGACTCGTTCCCACCAGAACTGCCCAAGCTTTGGGGCCGAGGGAGAAGGGACAGAGTGCAGTACCTTTTCCTTTTCTCTGGCAAGCACCCAGTTGGCTTTGGCCACGAGCATCTTGAGCGCAGAGACGTTGTTGTAGCTCAGATAAACCTGGGGCAGGGACAGCATGTCAGGGGCAGGAGGGGGAGCAGGAGGAGGAGCAGGAGGCAGCAGCTCCCACAAGGAATCTTCCTACCTTGTTGCTTTGGTCCCAGGGCACAGAGAGAGGCACCTCAGTCTGTTTGCAGGAGACGACATATTTTCTGCAGCAAAGGAACAGTTTCCCCTATGAGAGGACACGAACCACCCCCAGACTGTCCCTGCACCCAAATGCTGAGCCCCCCCTTTCCTCCTTCCTCCATCCCCACATCCCACTTGTTTTGCTGCTCACCGGTCCAGCCGAATTTTTTTCCTAGCACTGGCTTCTCTGTACCTCCTTTCTCCATCCTGATAAATGGGAAAAGGCAATTAAGTTAATAGGAAAAGGAGGATTAAAAAAAAATCACACCTTTTTGGGAGTGGGAAAACTATTCAGCAGGGAAGGGCTGGAAGGTGAAGCCCCCTTGCTTGCCAGCTGCCACCCTGGCCACACTGCAGTGATGGTCAGTGATTAATTGTGAGTTATTTCAGCATTGCTCTGATCAAGTGATGGGCACTGGCACATTAGAGAAAACCCTTGTTGTGGCTGCAAAGCAGCAAACAGCCCCTGAAACAAAAATGGAGTACCCTAGCACCTGCAAATGTCCTCTCCTGGGGAAACAAAGGCAAAAAAAAAGCAGCTTATTTTGAAGAAAGTGCTAGTGTAGTGTTTTAAAGTGGGTGAGAGAAGGTTTCAGGGGGCCCGACTTTGGTCATGAGATGATCTCCATCACAGTGAGAGATCCTAGTTTTAACACATCAAAAAATTCAGAGAGCTGGACAAGGATCAGCCCAGGAGAAGCTGAGACACATGAGTATTTGTTTTGCTGCTGTACTCATGTGACACATTTCCCCAAATATTTGGATCCCAGCAAATTATGGATTAGGATGCTTTGAAAGGTTAAAACACAACCCCAACATCCCTTCCCCTAAATTACAGAAAAGACGAGCTGGAATTTGCAGGCAATACTCCACTAAGCCTTGCATGGCTAATACGTCTCCATCTCTGTGCAGGCAAGTGGTTTATTTTATTAGTTATACCGAGCAATCAATTTAATTCACTTGCTATCGAGCAGTTTCATTCCCATCAGCGTAAAACTGCGTTTGTTTGGCTGCGAATCCCAGAACCCTTTGGGATTCCCAGGGTGCTACCAGGCTGGGGGAGAAGCCAGCCCTGCTTGTCCTTACCCCTGGCTCAGGTGCCACCATGGGCAGCGTGCGGGGTTGACCCTCCTGGTCCAGCACCACAAAGGTCATGAAGGCGCTGTTGATGTGCCTGCGGCTGACAGACATCTCCTGGCCGTAGGCCTCGGCGCTGACCCCCACCTCCATGCTGCCAGAAAGAAAGGATGACGGAGCAGAGGGGCCATGAGGAAGGTGGGGAGGGAGCCCCCAACCACTGGCACCCACCTGTTTTTGAAGGAGTTGTTGACAATGGCTTTGAGCACCAGGCGGTCCCCGACTTGCGACGGTCCCCGAAAGTGGAACATCTCAATGGCCCTCAGGGTGGGGTGGGCATGGCACAGCCGGCTGTGGGGACAGGTGTCACCCCCCCAGCCATGGCACCCTCCCCGACCCAGCTAGAGACAAGGAGACCCCAAAAAATGTCACCCCTGGATTTCAATGGCCAAAGCCAGCCATGAGAAGGAACAACGAGCCAACTGCAAGGAGTGTGAACCTTTCCCTGGGGTCCCTCAGCACCACACACCTGTGGGACTCCCTGTGCAGTGTCACCCAAGGGTGACATGCTGGGGACCATCCCTCTGGAGGGTCCCTACAGTCCAGCTGTGGCCAGACTCAGCTGCCTGTGTCCCCTCCAGGCATGTCATCCCCTGACACTGAACCCCTTGTTGGGTCACCTGGCTGCGATGGTGGCCACGTTCTCCATCCAGGCCATGATCTGCCCACCAAAGGTGTTGCCCTGGTGGTTGGCATGTGGAGGCAGCACCAGCTCCACACTCTCTACTCGTGTTCTCTCTGCCGGCACCGCCCCGCTGCCGTCCCGCGTCTCCAGCTCTGCCACAGGGGGATAACAGGGTTCAGTGTGTTGTATGGCCAGTAGGATCCCTCTCCCTCCACCAGCCCTTGTCCCTCTCCCCACAGCTGCCCTCCCACTGCATCAACCCCCGCCCCAAACCTCCAGGCATGGGAGTCTGGGATGGTGGGGCTGATATCCCTACCCCGCCATGGTCAGGGCATTCCCAAACCTCCACGTGGTGATCATCACCAGCATCCTGCTGAGGAAGTGGGATGTCAGCAGTGGGCTGTTTTGGAGGCCCAGACTGCAGGGCACGGTACCAGTTTCCTGGGGGCTGTGGGTGAGGAGGTCCTTGAGGGTGTCCTTGTGCACCAGGCGCATGCGGCGGCGCTCAGCAGCGATGCTGTACTCGATCTTCTCCTCCTCTGTCTGTGGGGTCAGCGGTGCCAGCCTCACCTGCAAAGGGAGGGGGCAGGCTGCAGTCCTGCTGGGGGATGAGCAGCAGCAGAGAGCAGGTGCCCTCCATGCCCAGAGCAGGGCCAAGAGCCACCCACCATGCGTCCCTCAAGCACGGGAAAAGGGATCACTGGCCCATGGAGAAACAGCAGTTGCTATGACAGAAAGCTGAGCCCAGTCCAGTCCTGCAGAGGCCATTTCCTTATTGCCTGGAAACAGTGGGCAACAGAGTCCCCCCCAGCCACCAGCCACTGCTCACCTTGCTGCCCAAGGGGCCCTGTGCCACGAAGGTGGCGTATGCCTTGCAGATGCTGCAGTGCTTCCCGCTGCACAGGTCTTCATAGCTCACCTGGATGCCCACCTGGGAGAGGGCAGAGCACCCCTGAGAGCTGGTTCTGCTCCCCAGGGACCCACATCCCACCACACACCCCTGGCCAGAGCCAGCCAAAAAAAATGAGCACATGGGGTTAAAGCTGGGAACTGTGGGAGGATTTGGGTATTTTGCTGGTGGGAACAGGCACACAGCAAGGGGGACAGGGGCAGGGGCTCACACCAACCTCCATGCTGGAGTTAAAAGCTCGGTTCACTTTGGCTTTGATGTTGACAACTTGCCCGACGCTGAAAAACAGGAAGAGGAGAAAGCGTGTGGGGTTACTGGGGGACAACAGCCACCGAGCAGCTCCCTTGGAGGTGCCACGGCATTCCAGCTCACTGCCCGCTGTGGGAAGGCTTCCTGGGACTGTGGGACATGCCAGATGGCCAGCAGGACACAGGGACAGCCACCCCTGAGACATGAGAGCAGTGAGATGTCACCCCTCAGCAGCTGTGTGCAAGTGGGTCCCCAGGTCTGGGGTGCTGCCAGGACACCCGAGGGGTACAGAGGTGTCTGAGGCTTGCTTGGCACCCCTGCCCATGCAGGCATGCACATTCCTGACAGAGCAAATGGTTCCTCCAGCTTTGCATCCACTGTCCTGCACAACTGGACCAGCCACAGGGCCTCCCCACAAGCAATGGATACCTTGGGATGCTGGGAGATGGCAGGAGGCAGGGTCCAGCCAGGGGCATTTTGCACCATCTCTTAAATGAAACATCTGCTGGCAGCAAACTGCTGCTCTGCTCTGTGCCTTCAGTAGGCTTCAGAGTACACACACAGACAACTCTGGCCCTGCAGCCTGAGCTACTCCAGACTGGCACCCATGGAATGAGCAAATTAAACTTTTTAGTGACACCAGCAGCAATCTTTACCAAATACATTTTTAAATCAGGAATATTCCTCATTCCCCAACAGAGGCCAGTGCCAGAAAACTCAGTGGAAAGAATAAACCCTGTAACCACCACTTCTCAAAACCAGAAGAGAGGGAGAGCCAGAGTGTGCTTTGACACCAGATTTTTCCCCGTGCCCTAACACCTGACTTCAGGCTTCAGATGAGCTCCATAAATGACACGCTCTGCACGGTGGCTCTGGCTGGAGCAGGAGTGCCATGAGCTGGTGCCTCTGGCTGTCCCCCAGCATGGACCCCGGGCTGGTGACATGCCCAAACGTTAGCAGGGTTAGGTGAGCAGCCTCTGTTGACATGCCATGCCATGTCAGTGGGGTTAAGGCTCCCAACTCACGGCAGCACTGTGCTAGGCTGGCTGCTCTAGGGCCAAACACGTCCGTACCCGACACCGCTCCTCCCGTCCCGCTGCCCAGCAGGGCTTGCAGACGGCTGGCTGGGGCAGAAAGAGAAAGCAAATGTGGGGAGAGGGTTAGAGGCGATGGCAGCAGCCAGATGGATGCTCTGGATGGGTTTGTGGCGAGGGGCATGCAAGGGCAAGGAGCCAGGCAGGCAGACTGGCAGCCCCACATGTCTATATATAGCCCCAAAAATACTTTATCTTCTGTGTCCTTATCAAACAGCAGAATCCAGGGCCATAAATGGCACACAAAGCCCCAGTCAAGGTACATGTGATCCTCCCCAGAGCTGCACTTCCACACAGCATGGTGGAGCGATGGGGACAATCTGCTGCCCAGCCAGTGAGTTTTAAGCCAATGATAATTTGGGGTCTCCTCTGTGCCCTCAAGCACCTACAGCTCCTCCCTGCCTCTCCCCCACAGTGCAAGGGCAGCAGAAAGCACAAACAGCTGGGTGAGGAGATTTGACACAAAACTCCTCTACCTTCCAACAGCTCTGCAGGAAATCCTTGCCAGGCCCCTTGCTCAGAGCCTTAAGCTGGACCACAGCAAGTGGGATCTGAGCCAGGAGCAGCACCAATTCCCTGCCCCCTTGGAGCAGTGCCCAGCTCACCCCCGAGGAGGGACAAATGCTTTGCAGGGCTTGATGTAATGCTGTGGAGTGGGCTTGGGTCTGTTCTTCCCTGCTCCTGAAACCCAGGAGGGTTGGGGAAAGTGTCCCAGGAAAAGCTGCCCTAGGAGCAGGGTATCAACCCCAGTGGTGCCACCTCTGCAGCACCATGGCTGCACCACATCCCCACACTGTGGATTTTTCATGGAGCTGAGCCCCAGGGTCATGGGCACCTCATGTGGGAGGGCAAAAGTGTGAGTTCAGCATTTCCTGGGAATGACAGTAAAACCCAAGAATGAGTCAGACTTCTCAGTGCCAAACAAATCAGCTGACAGCCAGGGACCCCAATGTCAGCCCTGGGTAACCACACTGGTGCCTGCCCCAGCAGGCAGACCTGCAGAGCAGGGAGTGGCTGGGCAGTATGGAGAATGTACTGCATGGATCCTATATTGCAAAGATCCTATATGGCATAGCAACCCCCTAGAGAGTCCCCTGGAATGGTACCCAGGTGGGAAGAGACAGGCACAGGGGGTGTGGGGGCTCTGAGAGATGAGTAAAAGTGCATGGCAGTACCTGGGCTTATTTGGGGTACAAAAGGAGGAGACTACTTTGGGAATGCTGGGTGAGAATGGTTTCAATACTGGGAGCCCGTGGAGCACAAGGGCAGAACCCTGGGAGGGTTTTTGTCCCCTCTGGTCACACCCTCAGGTCAGGAGAAACATTGTCCCCTGACACACGATATCCCAAGGGCTGCCTGAATCAGAGGGGGCACCTCTGTGGGGCAGCAGCAGAGGATGCCAGGACCAGCCTGGGATGGAATTTGGACCAGGCAATGCCCAGCCTGATGCATCTCTCAAAGCCGGGAGGTGGGACCTCCCCCAGCACCCGCCGGGCGGGTGAGCCCTGCCGCGCCTCCGCCACCCACACGGCCGCTACAGAGGCACGATTTGCAAGATTTGACTTTTCCAGAGCACTAAATCAGAGCTGTTTCCTGAACAAAGCCAGGGAGGAGCTGGCGTTGAGGGAAATACCGGGAAGCCGGCGCAGCAGGAGCTCCCCAGGCGACCAGACAGCGGATAAATCAGAGCAGACAGTCCATCCGCAGCCCTGCGGCGCAGACCCAGCCTCACTCCCTGGCTGCCCTGTCAGCCTGGCACTGCCACTGCACCTCCTCCTCTCCCAGGCACGCTGCTCCCTGCTCCAGCTCCAGCCCCTGTCCACGTTGCAGCCGGCAGAAGGGAAAAACCCCTGCGTTTCCCCCGCGCATGCCCCGCCAGTGCGTGGAGTATTTACCTAATGGTGTGCTCAAAATAGATATCATCCATGGAGGCTGTGACGCACGGGCAGCCGGCGTGTCTCTCGGCTGGAAAGGAAAAACAAACTGCATCAGCAACCTGCAGCAACGTGCTGAGGGTGTGAGGGGCACGAGGGCTCCTCTGCCCCAGGCTGGTGACACTGGCGACACCCAGCCAGCATCCCTTTCCCTGCTGATGCCCATTGCTGTGTTTGCAGAGACCAGAGTGGGGTTTGGGGTTTCTCCTCCCACAGCCGCGCAGGTTTGCAGATGTTTAAAGGTTTGGAGGGTGTGCTGGTGTTTGCAGCTGTGGGGATGCAGAAGCTGACTCCATCTCCCCATACACAGCAAATATCTCAAAGCTGCTCTGCCAGTGGCAACTTTCCCTTGGGACTCCAGGAACCTCAGACTGCAAAACTGCTCTGGGAACCTCATCCAACTGCAGAACTTCACCCCTTTCCCTGACATAACCTCCCCGTGCTTGGCTGAGCTGATGAGCACCATTGCTTGCTGCTGAGTGGAGGAGCTCAGCTCACTCTGACTGCTGCTGGTATGCCAGGGGTGCCACCAGCCTGGTCTCCCCATGCCTTGCACACCAGGCAAGGAAAAGAACAGCATCACAGACGAAGCAGGCACGGATTTTGATCTGTCCCCAAGCCAGCATGCATGCTGCAGCACACGTCTCCTCCCCTTCTTGTCCTGCTCCTGTTTGCTCTCTAATTACTCAGCAAAATGGCATGACGTGTGTCCCCGGCTGGCGTCACTCCGAGGCACGGTGCTGGACTGCCAGGGACGCTGCTGATGAGCTGGCTCCTGTGGATCCTGCCTGATGCCTTCCCAGGCAGCCCAGCAGGATGAGGGCTCCAGAGGGAGAGGGTGGCTTACCGGAGAGGCAGGCGGCCGTGTCGATCCACTTGAGCAGCTGGCCGGTGCTGAGCTCCCCGCGGTGGTTGGTGTGGCAGGGCAGCACCAGCTGGCTCATCTGCACCTCGGTGGGGTTGGGGGCAGGTGAGGGGCTGGCCATGGCCCCCGGCGCCTCCTCCTGCTCCCTTGGCTCCCGGGCACGTGGTGGAGAGGTCGAGCCCTGTGGGACACAAAAAGCTCCATTTTACCCACATGGGAAGCAAATCCCCTGAGAGAACAGTAGCCCATGAAGACACCCCACACAGAGCTGGGAGAACCCCAGCCGTGCACACCCCTGGACACCACCAAACCCACCCAGCCCTTGCCAAAGACAAGGTGCCCGTAGTCAAAAGGGAAAAAAACCCTCTTAAAAAAAGCTCCATAGGGGATTACTCCAGGTTTTCAGGCCATTTATCACCTAACCCCTCCTGACAACACGAAAAACCCCTCCCAAAGTTAATCACTCTTCTGGGAATGAATTTTTCTCCCTGACAGCTTCATTTTTAGCACAGGGTGGGTTTGCTGTCCTGGGGCTGGACAGTGCTCCACACCTTCCACCAACATCCCCCCATCACCAAAGCATGCACTGGCAGTTTGTGGTACAAGCATCAGAAGAGGAGCATCCTCAATTTGGGGTTGTTTGGACAGTAAAATCTGTTCCTGGCTGGCTTGTCCATTTGCTGGGCACAGAGCAGCTCCCCTGGCACCCCGGTGGGAGGCAGGGCAGGAGAGAGAGGGGGCTGAGGCGGTGCTGGCAGGGAAAATAGCTGATGAGAGATGTCAAGTGAGTCGTGTTACACAAGGGGTGAACTCAGTTAGCCTGGTGAGTAACTGAGGAGACACGAGGAGCTGTCTGGGCTTCGTCACAGCCCTTCCTTCCGCTTTCTGCTCCTGCTGCAGCTCCTGCTCTCAAGCACTTGTTGCCAGAGTCCCACTGCAGCAGCTTCTCTGTCCTCTGCTTTGCCTGGATTCTTTTAAAGATGGGTTTATGCTGAAATTGAAGCTTTCCCGACTACCCTGAGCTCACTGTCTCTCAGAATAGCATTTTTCTCCAGCGGGTCTAACCTCTGTTTCCATAGCTACTGGTACAAGACATCCCGGGAACGGCACAAACCTCGCCTCAGCAGAGACGGCAACGACTCACAGAGCCCAGCCCATGGCAAAGGTCCTCCCATCCCACACTCAGACCGACCCCCAGCCACCAGAACCCCTCCAAAGCCTCCAAACCCCTCTGTGAACCTCCCGGGCTGCTTCCCAGCACGCAGAGGCGCCTACACGAGTACCACAGAGCTATTTTGGGAAGCCAGCAGGCTCTCGGGGTATGAGCCAGCAATGCAAAGAGCTCCAAAGCCGCCTGCTGCAGAGCGAGCAGACAGCCTGGCCCGAGATCCCGCCGGTCATTTTCCCAGTGTTTGACAGTTCTGAATTTTAGGGAAGAAGCTGCTAGCCATGGGAAGAGCCCTGGCCCTGAGGTAGCCAGCACGAGACTGGGGATGCTGACGGAGAGGGAATGTGTTGGGAGAGGATGCAGCCAGGTCTGGTGCAGGGCTGGGAGCAGCTCCTGGCACAGGGTGGCATCTGCCTGGCACAGCCTGGGTTAGTAGCTGGCGGCACAAGGGGCAGCCACGGGTTAGTTGCACGGCACGGGGGGTACCTGGAGGCCATTGCAACAGAAGCTCAAGATGTCTTCAGGGACTATAATATTCCCTTTGACCATCTTTAAGAGACACCTGGAAAGGAGAAGAGTGGCTCTGGTTACAGCAGGACTGGCAGAGACGGGGGTGGCTTCTTCCCAGCGGGAACAAGGCAGCATGTGTGGCAGGTTGTCACACCTTGTCCCCACATCCCACGCTGACATCCCTCCCCACACCACTGACCCCTTGCCAGCACCTATCAAGGGGCTGTCAGAGCTGAAATGGAGAAGGGCAGACCTGGGGCAGGTGCCTGCCATTCCATGGGAGTCAGGTCCCACACTCACCAGCCTGGATGAAAGAGTCCCAGCTATTTTGGGGAGCTGGACCAAGCACACGTTGCAGGGCTGTGGTCAACCCCTCAGTGACGCTGTGTCAGTGCTTCCCATGTTGCTACATGTGACAGAGGACTGTGCTTTGACGCTCCCCTGGCCGGAGTGGTGACACCGCTGCAGTCACAAGACAGCCAGGAGCATATTTTTGGCAGCAGGCAGGGCTGAGGCTGCCATGGGTGGTACTGGGGGCAGCAAATGGGAAGCACTCAACTCCAGGAATGCTGCTGCACCCTGCTCGAAGGCCCCTCTGCCTTTGAAGCCCTGGCATTCCACAAGGGCATTGTGTGTCCTTGGGTGCCTGCAGGCTCCCAGGCCATGTGCATGGTGACTGTGTCCCAGCCAGATGTTGTGGTGGCATTGCAAGGAAAGGCAGTGTGGGAGCTGCAGCAAAAACAAGTGGAAGAAGCTCTATATTTACAGTTTGCTTTCAAACACAACACTGCCAGGGCCTTGGCATACCCTCAACTTCTCAGCACAAATCCCTCTCTCATGCAGGTAAAACCAGGCTGCTGGAGGTAGCAGCTTTTTTCCCTGTGTATGGGATTGACTGATTCTGGCACGGGGTTAAAAAGGTGGGAGCTGTAGATTTGCCTTCTGCACCACCAGGAGTTGGGGCATCACACTGAGTGCACCACTGTGGTCAGTACAAAACAAGACACAAACAGCACCACTGAGCCTCTCTCACCCTCCCACCCCTGCCCCAGCAGCACCGGCTTTCCCCGGCCCCATGCCTTCTCCCCTAGCCTCATGACCCCTCCAGGCTTGTTATTGAGGTTTGGGATCTTCCTGACAGCTCACCTGCCCTTGCAACAGCCCGGTGCAAGAGTTACTCTCCTGTTTAACAAGACAGGTTTGCTGCCCAATCGCAGACACAAGGCGGTGGCCGGGGGTGTCCTGTTACACCCCACAGCCCCAGCCAACAGCACCAGAGGCACATTCCTTGGAAACACAAACCCGCTGCTGGCTCGGCAATCAGTGTCACCTTGTCCCCTGGGCTGCGTTAGCAGGAGGGGGAAAAACACCCAGAGCTGTCTGCTTTGCATCATCCCCCTGCTATTTCCCGGGCAGCCCCAGCCCACGCTCCCGCCCTGGGGAAGGGGAGAGACCCGGAACCATGCAGCTGGTGGGTATTTATGGAGTATTTGCTATCGAAACCAAGCGAGCAAGTGTCTGTCCTCATTAAAATCTTCAGCCTCACTCAACTGTCACATTTTTAAAGCTGTTGACTGATGCAGCCCTCGGGTCACCATGGCAACGGGATGTAGTACCCAGGCAATGATGCTCTTACTCTGTCACCCCTTGAGTGACCCACTTCTACCCAAAAAAAAAAAAAAAAAAAAAAAAAAAAGTTTGCATTGGAAAAAAAAAACCTTCCAGCAGAATATTTTTCTTGCCTCCTGCCACGCTCACTTCCTGTGCTGCTGAAGGCGTAAGAAACCCACAGAACAAACCAGAGAAGACATAGAGAGGAAAACACACCAACAACCCTGCAAATACTGGGAAGAGGGACCCCACTGCACCCCACAGCTCTCCTATACCCTGGCAGAGGGGTGTCCCACAGCACCAAAACACCCACAAGCTGCAGGGAAGATGTTTCTGCTGTGAAATTCAGTGCTGGCCTCTTCAGAAATCACCAGGGGACCACCACTGTGCATGAATCTCCATTGCAAGCCCTCGTGGGTGCCACAGCTCCCTGGGATGATGCTGGGCAGAGATGCAGGAGAACAGTTGTTCCCCCAAATCCTTGAGCCCACTGAAAGCAAGGTGTTTGCTTCAGCCACCCCCAAGACAGTGGACAAGAGGGAGAGACAAGGGTGAAACTGGGGTGGGGGTCCCAAGTGCTGGGCTTTGTGGGGGTCTGGGCAGAGCAGGGCAGCCTCACACCTTGAGCCACCCTCAGAGCTCTCCCACCACCTCACTGCAACCCCTCAAATACCTAATCCCCATTTTCCCTCACCTGACTGTCTCCTACCTTCACCCCAGCCCCTCGGTGTGACCTTACCCCTCCCTGGAAGTATTTAAAGAAAAAAAGGGGGGAGATGGTGGGGAAGAAAGCAGTGACAATGAAGTTCTCATGGCGGATTATTGGTGTATAATTGAGCAATATCCATGGTAACAAGCAAATCTGCACGCTTTAAAAAAATTAACCTGACCTACTTTGGGAAATTCTGTCATCTCGACAGGGCAGTGAGGGCTGTCCATCCCCCGAGACCCAGCCCTCCAGTCCCAGTGCCAGCAAACCCCTGGTGCAAGCAGCACTGGAGATGCCCAGCACAGCTCAGCCCCACCAGGCCATGACCATCAGGATGGAGCAGGGTGCCCAGCATGAGAGCTGCTGCTCAGGATGTGGCCCCACTGGGACAAGAGGGACTGAATTGCCAGGTCCACAGCATGGTGAGGAAACACAGCAGCTCCCTGCAGTGGGTCTCAGTGGGACCTCAGGAGGGTGGCCAGCCCAGAAGAAAGGCCAGGACACACTGCAAGTGGTATTTTTGGCACCACAAATCATGTTTCCTTAGAGTTCATGGAGTAAAGCAAGGCATGCGGCCAGCAAAGTGCAACCCAAGGGTCAAAGGTAAGAGTGGGACACAGGATGTCTCCTCTTACAAGGGGTAGATGGTTTTCCAGCCATCAGCCAGGGGAAAGCATCACTCAGGGTGAGCCCAGCAGGGACACCTCCACTACCCTCACATCCCTCTCCACCATAGGGTGAAGCATCCCCAGCCCTGGCCATGCCCACAGCCCCATCCATACCCCTGCTCTGGTGCTCTCTGCAGCTCCCATGAGGCTCCCAGGAAGGCTGGTGCCAATTTGGCGGCCCAGGGGCGAAGTCCCCCAGGAAGTGTCCCAGGGGACAAAGGTCTGGCTCCAGTGCAGGGGGAGAACAAAGCCATATGTCACCCCGGTACAGCTGTAAACACTGCCAGGCCCAAAATTCACACGCATGGAGACACCCAACAGCACCACCCCGCCCAGGCACCTTTGCCCTACCACCCACGGTGTTCCTGGGGAGGAGACTGCCACAACATCAACACAACCATGTTTCAGACCACCACAGCTCAGCCCAGCAAGCTGGAAACCACCACAGTGGAGACCAAGCTGGTGCAAAGGTCTACACCCTGGTGGTCTTAACTGTGTGGTCTCCACAATGGGAGTCACCATGGCTGAGACCACTGGGGTGGGAAACACAGGTGAACACCATGGTGATGTGGTGGTCCCCACTGTGGTAGCCATCATGGCCAAGACCGCCTCATTTGAGGCTACTGGGGTGGAGACCACCATGGTATCATGCCACTGACCCAGCCACCCACACTGCCCACACCAGCCCCAGCACATCCCTCTACCCTCCCCACGCCATCACCATTCCCAGCAGCCCTGAGCCCATGCTTCCCAAATATCTACCCCTGCTTTAAGTGAAAAGAAGCTGATTCAAGCCAAAGCCCCCTAGCACTCCTCCTGTCACACCCAGAAAGGTCTGGGGGGAGTTGATGTTCCCAGCTCTCTCCTTCTGT
Source organism: Trochalopteron elliotii (assembly GCA_024734555.1). Lineage (NCBI taxonomy): Eukaryota > Metazoa > Chordata > Aves > Passeriformes > Leiothrichidae > Trochalopteron > Trochalopteron elliotii. The sequence goes on along the minus strand of JANPWX010000451.1, from coordinate 136,473 downwards.
CCCCTCTGCAGCCTTGAGGATGCCACGTCCCCACGGACAAGTCGCCAGCGTCGACCACGATGGAGCAGCAGCACAGCAAGCTGCAGACCCCAAAGGCAAGAAAGCATCCCCCGGGTGAGCAGGAGGTCACAAGGGACTTTCACCCCACATCTTCCCCATGGAAGAACCGCCCAGCGCCGATACAAGCCAGGACAAGCCGCCGCTCCACCGCCGGGAGTGGAAGTCTCCACAGCAGCTCCAGCTCACCCAGCCCTGGGGTTCCCCCCCCTTGTCGCCATCGTGCCCAGCTCCCCCCAGCCCTCACCTCAGCCAGAAGAAGCTGAGCATTTGCGGGAGGTGTTGAGGCGACGGCTGGCTCGGAGGAGAAGCGTCCGGACACCTGCGGGCGCGGGCGTCGAGGCCAGGCTGGCGCGGAGCCCTGGGACGGGGCCAGCGCACACCCCCTCCCGCTTCCTTAAATATGGTCACGCATAACTTTTCTTAAGGTAGCGCTTGGCAGATCTGCGCTCGCCTGGAAAATGGCCGGCGCTCGGGAGCTTGGCTCTGGATGCAGGAGGGAATGTATCGGGCTGGCTGCAGAGCCAGGGAGGGCGGCGGGAGGCACCGGCGCGCTGCCAGCAGCTCTGCGGAGCGGGGTGCTGCGGCTTCCCTCAGCCCTCCCCAGGGAGCAGCTCCTGGGGTGAGGTCCCCTCCCCAGCCCACTCATCATCCTCTTCTCCCCCCATCAGCTCAGCAAGGGGCACTCATTTAAACTTACCTGAAAATATCAGTGTTTTCCCCAGAGCCGCAGGTGACGACAGCAAGCTCACTGTCCGGAAAAGCCTCGGCAAACTTCTCCAAAGCTGATCCAATCCACACAGCTGCTCCCTGGCCCTGCTGCCTTTGAAGTACCCGTGAGAGGGCTTGTCACAAAACCCTTTTTTTTTTTTTTTTTTTTTTTTTTTTAACAAGGAAATAAAATGCAAATTGCCATGTCACCGTATTAATGACTATTGGGTTTCGTGGAGATGTTGTTCTATTTGTATTTGATTTACACACTTTTACAAGTGAGTCTTGGTAATCAACCTACAAGAGTTTGATCAAAGCTCTTGGCAGGCACCGGCAGCACAAGCATTGCCACTGGAAAGCCAGCAGATAAACAATCAAGCAATTTCAACAGGAAATAAGGCCCCACTCCTTTTTTTTTTTTTTTTTTTTTTTTTTTTTTTTTTTTTTTTTTTTTTTGGGTTGGGGTTGGGGTTTTTTTGTTTGTTGGTTGGTTTGGGGTTTTTTGTAAATAAGAATAACAAAGCACTGAAACAGAGAAAAAGGCCCTGCCTCAGCCACCTAAATTTTAGGCTGGTTGTGGAAAATGTTCATCAAAACCCTAGACCCAGGCAGAGGGAAGGTGGGACACCTGGATACCTCCAAGGGCCGGGCCGGGCAGGGGTGGAGGTGGGGCCCAGCTCAGAGTGATGACCCCCTGAGGGGGTTTGGAGCCTTTGGGGGATGGAGGAAGCAGCGCTGTATGGCACCAGGTGATTGATCCGATTATGGTGATGGAGATTCTCTCTGGAAGAAGATTGTTGCCTGAGGACTTTAACCCCACCGAGCATTCACTGCTCAGCTACTTGGATAAAACCTGCATTCTTCATTCCAAGAGCAGGAACAGAGAGGCCCTGCACAACCCCTTCCATGTCTTGCAGGTGGCTTTGCACACCCAGCTGCGATTAAATTCCATCATTTCAGAAAACAACATTTCCTTTAAAGCATTCCCTTTTGGGACAGCAAATTAAATATTTCTCACCAGGATGGTTTTCTACTCACTTGCAGCGGCCCAGGTGCCCTGCAAACCAGATCACAGTGAGCATCCTCCAGAACATCTCCCCACCTTTAGCACGGAGGCCTCTGGCCAGGGGGAAGCTCTTCAGGGATCTCTCCCTCCCTCCTTAGGACTGTTTGTTTCTGCAGCCAGAGATTAGGATCAAAAGGTTTGTTCCGTGAAGGGAAAACAATTCTTCCCACCCGTCAGAGGGAACAGCACAAGCAGAAACACTTCAGATGCTTGACCCACGCTCGAGCCTCCGAGCAAAAGTTGCAAGGAGAGGTTGATGTTTTCCAGGCCCAATTAGTATAATGTTGTAATTCCCGAGTTCTCAGGCTGCCTGCATCCCCTCGCCCTGGCCGCCCAGCGAGCGCAGCCGGCACCAGCTCCCCTCCTTCTGATCCATCACCATATGCCCGTCTTTTACAGTTCTTTGGTGCGTGATGCTCAGAGAGTGGATAATTAGCTAAATGAATTAATTGACATTCATACTCGTAATTAGCAACCGGTTACAAGCAGCTATTCTCCTTGGGACAGCTAAAATTTCTCAGGGATTGGTGTTAAAACACTGGAAAATCGTTCGAGGTAAATACCGAGGGCCGATGGCGCCCGGGTTCTGCCTGGGCTGTAAGAGCCGCGGCACGGAAAACAAGCCCGTGCAAAAGCAGAGCAGGCTGTGGAACGTGTTGGATATGCCGGTGCTGCTCGGGAGGAGGAGAACTTTGCAGCTTCGGAAGAAATCCGGGCCAGATGGGCGGCCTCCAGCCGGCGGCTCCCACCAGCTCCCGGCTAACCCTTTCTCTACCCCCGCTCACCGGAGAGCTCGCAGCGAAGCCCCGGCAGCGGAGGCTGCTCATGCAAAGCAACGGGAATTGGATGTCGTGAGTGTTAATTAAACCATTAATTACTGCTGAGCGAGGGGGGGGAAAAAAGTGACCTATTGGTTTTATGGCTTCTTGGAGTAGTTGGGAGGATGAATTGCTCTGAGGCTCGGCAGTGGGCAAAAGGGGCTGCGGCATGAGGCAGATCTTTGTAGAAATGTAGGTTTGCTCAGATTTTAAGGGGATGCTGGCGATTGGTGCCGAGGCCAGGAGTGGGACCCACACTAGTGACAGGATTAGTGGGGACTGACACCCCAGCTCTCCTGTACTGCTGGGGGAGACCACAACACCAGGGGCTTGGAGAGGCTTTCAGGGTGTCCCAAACTGCCCTTAGCAGGGATACCACTCCCGGCCATGAGGTGCAGTCATCACCCACAAGCCCCGACAATCTGCACCCACAGCCTCTGGAGTCACAGCCCCTGAGAGGAGATGTGCACGGACCCCACACCCCCAGAATGTAGCAGGGGTGGGTGAGCTGAAGGTCTCTTCTCCCTGGAAAAGGCCCCCCAAAACTGGGTGCCGATGGGAAGAAGGGAGGGCAGCACAGGCATCGCCATACAAATGGCTCCTTATGGAAAAGAGGAGAAAAGTGATACTAATGCACTTCATAAATCACACTCTCATGTCTTGCTGCATCAGGAGCTCTGCACCACCAAAGAGGAGAGCCTGGGCTGGGGGTACAAAAGGCACCAGGGAGGATGAGCCCTTCAACCACTCAGGGACCACCATTGGGGTGCCCTGCCCTACACCACCCTCTCATCCTGACAGCAGTCATCATCTGGCTGGCACAGAGGCAGTGGCAGAGGGTGATAGGACAGGGTGATAAACTGGCACCCCACAAGCCTGGGTCTCCCTCAGAGAAGGGCTCTCCCACGGCTCCTGGCATGGGATCAGGGCTGCATCACTCTGCCAGGAATCCTGTTCCTGGCTCCTCCAAGCTATCAAAGCTTTAGATTTCCCTGGCAGTGCCTGGAGTTTAAAGGCTGGGGAAAGGGACAAAAAAAAAGCCAGTCTCAGAAGAGAAGCAGTGGGAAAGGCTGGGCCAAGGAGCTGTCACATCACCCCTTCAGTTACTACACACCCCAGTACGTTCTGAACACACTACACAAGGTAGCAAGGAGGCTAATTTTTCTTTAGCTGCAGGCAAAAAAAAAAAAAAATCAATTACAAGGTAACCTATTTTTCAACTCCTCCGTTGGTATTTACTTAATTTCAAGGCTGGCTTGCCCACCCTGCCAGGGAGAGGATGAGGGAGACAGTGTGCCATGAGACTGAGCCAGAGCCTGGCTCACTGCAGGGTTTAGTTTGGGTTTAATTGAGACACCAAAGCTCAGAGCAATGAGGGTTTGTTTGAACGGGACAGCATGTGACACGGGGCACCCAGGCAGAGTCCAGACCTGATGGGGATGGGCAGCACCAGGGGTTCCCTGGCACTTGCAGGGCAGCAGGAAAAGCCTAGTGGGAAGCACGACTTCCTGGAGAAGGTTTGGGAAGTGCTGGTGGCCCATGTGGAAAGGGACTGCAAGGGGGTGCATGGGGACAGGAATAGCTCCAGGTGTCCACAAGAGCAGGCAGAGTCCCAGGGAATCTGTGGGGACAAGAGCACTCAGGGTGTACATGAGGACAGGGCCATCCCGGGACAGTCCATGAACACTTGGACATCTGGAGGCATTACACAGACACAGGACACCCGTGGGCACATGGGGACAGGACACTGTGGGCACACAGGGACACAGACACTCATGTGGGGAGGGGTGGGCACAGGACATCCCTGGACACAGGAAGATAGGATTCCGGGGGTACACAGAGACAGGGACCCCCGGGGGACACACGGACACCACGGACACAGCACCACGAGGGGACACAGGGACAGGGACTCCCGGGGGGACACATTGAAACAGGACACGGGGGGATACAGACACCCCCGGGGGATACATGGACACAGGACATAGAGAGACACAGGGACAGGGACCCCCCGGGGGACACATGGGGACACACAGACGCAGGACACGGGGGGGG
>JANPWX010000451.1:59319-113492 GCA_024734555.1 Trochalopteron elliotii | reverse complement strand
GGGGGGGGGGGGGCGGGTCATGGCTGGTGGCAGCTTGGGGTGATTCTCCATCACAGCTCCAGCCCTGCTCCTGTGTCCCCGTGGCTCTGGGGGAGTGTCTGCTCTTTGTGAGGAGCAGAACCCGGCTCTGCCTGTTGGTGCTGGAAACACTTTGGCTCTTGGGGTCTTCCTGTGCAAGGTGTGAACCAGGAGATGGGTCTGGTTTTTTGAGACCCTGTTGGGGTCTGGTTTGGGGCAGGGACAGCCACACTTTAAAATGCTTGGTCTCATCAGGGGGGCTTTAGGCAGAGATGGGCTTTGTGGGCTATGACTGGGGATGGAGGTGGGATCTCACAAGGAAGCAAACGCTGCCACACATTGCATATGGGTCCCTTTAGCCCAGCTTGAGCAGAGTTTTCCATGGAAACCCCAAAACAGATGGTTTTGTTTTATCCTGGGTATTGAGGAACCGATAACACCCAGGTGCTTCACACCTTTGCCAGTTTCCTCTGGAGAGAAGGTCCAGGCTGAGGCTTCCAGGGCTCATTTCATCGTTAAAAGCAGATTTACTTGCTTGTCCCAGAGCCCTTCAGGGTGTTGTGGCACGTCCTGACAGCTTGTCCGTCCTTACCTGCAGTCATCAAGGAGTTTTCAACATGACTTATATAAAGCCTTTGTACTTGGATTGCTCCACCGTGCTGCACAATGGCTTCTTTGTCATCCTGCCAGCTAATTAATTTTAACTTTTACCATTGCTCCAGCGCAGTGCATCGTCCGCCTGGTCCATTTGAAGCTCCCCCCCCCCAGCCTTAAGTGTTTTCCAAGCAGTTTGACTTGTTGCTGCTGAGCACTGGAGAAACCAGCTGGCCCTGCTGGTGCTCATCTTCTGGAGAAGGAGCTGCCTTCACACTGCTGTAGGAGCTGGGGCTGGTGGAGGAAAAGCCATTAGGAGGCTCAGGTTTTCTCCAGTGGCTTGTTTCTCCTGGCTGGCAGCTGAAGGTCCCCACAGAGAACATCCTCTAATGAAAATAATAGGCTCTGGCTCCCAGGCCGGTGATTGGCACCACCAGGATCTCACAGCCAGAGGTGAAAGCCTTGGCTGCATCTTCAGGACAAAACCCTTTGTACCTGGGGATGTCTAAGCATGAGGGATGTGACAGTGGTGATTTCTGGAGGGTTGGGCTCTGTTTGGTTGTGCTCTGGAAACTGTGTGCTTTTCACTTGCATCCTGTGAGCAGACATCTCCAGCACAGCATTCCTGGTGTAGCAGGGAGCTTACCCCTGGTACCTCCAGAATGTTCATAGGGGAGCTGAGCATCTTCTTAAAGCTGCCTGGAGGAGGACAAGGAGAGATGTGACCCCAGCTGGATGTCCCAGCCTTTGAGGTGGGATGAGCCAGGGTATTGTCTGTTCCAGAGGGATGGAGATGGCCATATGCATAAACATCAGCTGAACGTGCAGCCGTGGGGGTTTGTGTGAGCAGTGCTGTGGCAGGGGGAGTTCCCCTCTGCTCGGGATGGGGACAGTGGCAGGTCAGGGAATATGGAATTGCTGCCTTTGTGTTTAATCTGGTTATAAGGATGGCTATTAGAGATAATGAATTTTGCCTGTCCCCACTGTTGTAATACAAGAACCCAACTGTCTTTCAACACCGCGAAGGTCACTCCTCTTTATTTCTGGTTGTAAATATTGCTGGTTACAGATGTTTGGGGTTGATGGACATGGCTAATTAAGTTCTTCCTGTCAGCTGGTTGGCAGGGTGCAGGGGTGCTGGCATGGAGGTGAGGTCAGAGAGCAGGATCACAGCCAGGCAGCAACACCAGCAGCCTCTTAGCATGGTGTAAACCCATCTCACTGCAGCCCCTCGGTGACAGCAAAGCTGGGTTTGCACTGTGCCTTGTCCCTCTCTTTATTACAAATTTAGAGCAGGCTGGTGGGAAGACAGTGGCTTTTGGGAGTAAGTTTCCATTTTGCTGCTCTCCTTTGAGGGGAATTCAGCAGGAATTGTCACACCTGCTGTCCCCAACCCGACCTGAGGGTGGGAAGAAGGATGCAAAAACCCTGCTAATTTTTGCCATCGAGTATCTTTCGCACCAGCACCGGCAGAGGCTTTTTCCTTCTCAAAGAGACTTTAACATGGAAATGACGGTGTGCTGGCTAGCAGAGCTAATACCCCACATCAAATTAGCACCAGGAGGGGCTGGGGGTCCCCTTCTCTGGGGCATGAGGCTGGTGGCTTCCCAGTGCTCACCCTGCCAGGCAGGAGCCGTCCGCGTGCGCTGCCTGTGCGCCTGGAACGCAGCACGTGCTGCTGTGCTCCCCAGCTCCCCCCGCGCGCCTGATTTATGCCGCTCCACATTTTCTCCTCCTTTCCATGCCTCTTTCTCCTCTCCCTCCTTTTTTTCCCCCCTCCCTTGTGCTGCCTGTGCGTTGCCTTGCTCCTTTTTTTAATTTTTTTTTTTTTCCCCCCTTATTGCTCACAGGCCTCCCTGTTAACCCAGCGAGCTGCAAGATTTGGGGCTCCCTGCCTGGTGTGCATTCTGAGTGGGGTTTTATTCTCCCAGAGGAGGGAACCATGATCCCCCATCACCCCACTGGGACGTGATCCTTGCACGTAGAAGGGGCTGTTTTTATTATCCTATTTTATGGCCGCAGAGCACAAGTCGTGTGTCCCTGTTCTGGATGCTCCTGGCCATGGATTGCAGCAGAACTAGTGGGGTGGCCACGGGTGCCCATCGCTTCCATCCCGCCGTCGCTGCGCCGGCCATCTGTCCCCTCCTGTGCGGCGCCGGGCTGCCGGCTGCTTGCTGAGGCATCAGGGCTTGCCGGGCGTCTGCAAGGCCACCAGAGGGAAAAAAAAAAAAAAAGGCAAAGAAAAAAAGTTCCATTTTTGCTTTGTTTGCCCCCGTTTCGTATGCATAACCTGACTTTTTGTTGCCTTTTGGAGGGGTTGGTTTTTTTTTTTTTTCCACTCCCCTGCTGCTGTGCCAGGCGCATCAAAAGTTTGCTGGGTCTTGCGTGCGTGTGCGGATGCCGAATAATTTTATTAGCTGCCTGGAAGGGAGCCAGCACGGCGTGCACTGCGCGGGAGGTGGCTGCTGGGGCGCCTTCCCTTTGCTTCCCCTTCCCAGCTACCCCCCCTTCGCCTCCACTGGTCTCCTGTGGGTTGCATCATCAGCGTTACCCCTTCGTTTTATTTTCTTATATATTTCTTAGGGAGGGTTTTTTTTTTTTTTGCTCCTTAAAGGGTTAAAACCGATGGGGAAGTTCAGCTAGCACTTGCAAGATATGGTTGCCTTAGCAACAGGCCTCCTAATCTGGTAGGTGACCTGAGAGACTGTGGAAGATGCAGGGGTTGGTTTGGCATTTCATTATTTCATGAGGCTGCGGCTCTCCAGCTGGTTCCCTTCCCAGCACCGCCACCGCCGCTGCTCCCCCCGCTCCCGCCCCCGGCATTCCTTGGCAAAGCCCCGGAGGGGCCAGCAGCACAGTCCCCTCCCTGGGTGCTGATGGGTCCTGGGAGCTTTTGCTCTGAAAGGGGGGAAAGGCCTTCCTGCAGCCCAGGTGATAATTATTCAACTTTGGGATTGTAAAGATGGTTTCCTACCTTGCCTTTCCTCCTTTGAAAGGATTTGCTGTGGTGGACCCTGAGGAAATAATCTGTGTGGCCCCAGAGCTAAAGGTGTGCTCATTGGCACTTCCAGACCCTGTGTTTTGGGGCCCTAGTAACAAACAGATGGTGCACGAACAGGGAAGCACAGTGGTTAGAAAAAGTGATAGAGTTGAGATGCAGCATCCAGCCAGCATTTTGGGGTAGATTGGTGGGCTTTGGGAGGAGCGTGGCAGCATTATTCCAGCTGCTTTAGGCTCCTGTGGGCTCATTGGGCCAAGTGGCACAACCAACACATACCCATGGATGGATGGACCAAGACTTGAGCATTTCAGTGCCACAGCCATGGCTGCCATCTAGTTTTTTTCTTGGAGACATCTTCAAGTTGACATTTCCCAGCGCTGTCCCTTCTTCCTTGCTGTAGTGACCACCCCATGCAAACAGTGATGATCACCTGCTTGTCCCTGCCAGTGGTGGAGCCATCTAAATTAAGAAACTGCATCACAAAACTTCCCTGCCTGATTTGGCCTCGCTAAATCTCTGTGCACCATTGGATGGGGGCTCGAACTTCTGCCTGTGCAGTCCCACATGGGAATGGATGTTGGTTACACCTGACAGTGCCCATGTCGGCACAGAACTGTTGCATCCTGGTCCAAATCATCGTTGAGCTCTTTGCCAGGATGGCCAAGCCACTCTCTGTGCCCAAACCTAGGATGTTTTCCCCCTTGCTGGATGCTGAGTGGTTATGGAGTGTGGCTTTGCCCTTGGCACCCAGCCAGGATGGCTGGGCAAGGAGGCCCCGAGGAAAGGAAGGTGTCCAAAGGGCTGGGGCCAAGCTCCCTCTGGGCACCCATGGAATAAAAGGGCCAGGATAGCGCCAGGGCCATCCCATTCCCGCAGATCCCAGTCTGCAGACCTCTTTTGTTTTTTCCCCCTCCCACTACTCCACGGCGTCGGTGGCAGCTGCCCGCGGACGCTGGGGAGAGCCGCCTTTGTTTACCCGCCTCTCCGGCAGAGCGAGGGCGGGGATGCTCTTGGATCGAGGTGCTGATCTGTCATCTCCAGGTTTTATGCATCCCCAGACAAGAAATCAGCGGTGCAAAGCACAGACTTTTTGTTACTTATCGCCGAGCTCTGTGCAGAGCGCGGCTGCTGAAAGCAATCTGGTGTCTGCGATGCCCAGATTTATGGTTTCCCAGCCTCGTTTGAGGTGTTGGCTTCCACTGGGAAGTAGAAAACCTGGACTGAGCCATCGGAGTAGGATGAGAAGACTGTGGCATGTAGTGACACTGGACCCCAGGTCTGATCCCCAAGCTGACAAATGGCCCCAGAGCCTGTCATCACCCTGGGTGGGACAGCATCTCCCTGCTCTGTCTTCTCTGGTGGAGACAGGAGGACCAATGTCCCAGGGAGCTGAAACAGCTCAGCTTTCCCTCTGGGTCTTCTCCACTCAGGGCTGGGATGGCAGAGGCAAAGATTGGAGGGAGGCAAAGGGAGGAAATCCAGGCGAGCCAGCAGAATCCCTAGAAAGCCCTTTTTTTGATCACTTCATCCCTTTTTTTCCCCCCTATCTCTGCTTTGTGAGGCTTTCCAGGATTTGTCCCTCTCGGCGGGGATTTCGGGCGGTCAGCGGGGTCCCCAGGCACAGACAGACGGACAGGCTGCCAATCAGCCAGCACACACCGTCCTTCCGTGGAGCGCTGTGCTCTGCTGCCAGGGGCTCTTAGGGCTCAAACACAGGATTATACATGGTTTTTTGTTTTTTTTTTTTTAAACCAAAATTCCCAGGGAAAATATATTTAAAAAAAAAAAAAGCCGTCTCCCCCCCCCCGCCTCCGCCCTGCTGAGAAGCAGCTCTGCGATGGCGGCTGGAAAGCGAAGCCGTAAGTGTTGCGCGTGCCATCTGCTCCGCTTGGATCGCGGGAGCGCCTGGAGCCGGCGCAGCCTCGCGGGAAAGGGAGGGGGCAATGCTGTGCAGGGGTAAAGATAGGGTCTCCCTGCCCCGAATTCCTCCCATCTGCGGTCCTCTAGGGCAGTCGGAAGCCCACGCTTGGTGTGTTTGAGCCCCAGCTCGTGCTGCTGGGAGGTGTGGCGTGGATGCGGATCTCCAGGAGGATACATGCCTCTCCCTCTGTGGGTCATCCAAGGGTGAAGATGGTTGTGGCGTGGGATGAGTTGTGTGGAAGGGAACGGGCAGGTTTTGGTGGGTTTAGGCACCTGCAGCTCTGCTGGCTGCATGAGTTGGAAGCGCTTGCTGGCGCAGGGCACTCAGTAGCGTAGGGTGCACCTCACAGGGTCCTCGGGTGTTTGCTGTCATGAGAGCAGCTCAGCAGGACACATCTGGTCCTCCCAAGGGGGATACCAAAGGAAAACTCCTTTCCCAATAAGGAAAAAGTATATGCTGTCTCTAAAAAGAAAGAGCTGTGTCTATTTGTGGGTTTGCGATGGGAGCATCTCTGCGTTCCCACACGAGTTCCTCTGCTGACCCTTCACCTGGAGCCACCAGAGCAGTTGAGTTGGGTTTCTCTCTGCTTTACCAGTTTTTACAAAACCAGTATTTTTTTGATACTTCCCAGTGGATCAAGCCAGCAGACAGAGATGGGATGCAGGGGGACCCAGGCTTTCTCCCTCAAAAGGTAGCCATGTCCTCAGCAGCTGTGCCTGGGGTTCCTGCTGGGTTGTTGGTGGTTGGCTTGTCTAGGGGGTAGCCAAGAGATGGATATTCCCAGGATTTGTGATACTCAACCTGGGAGGCAATCTGCAAGGACAGCTACTGTGGAGCCCTGAACTACCCCTTGACTTGGCTCCACCACCAGCAGTTTTGGTGTGTGGATGTTTGTCACACATGCCATATATATGGGGGGGTGTGCATTTTTATATATATATATATATATGTATATATATGATTTGCTGGTTGGGATTAAACCACATGAAGTACCATATATCTTGCTCACACCTCTGCCCCAGTGGGATGGGGGGCAGGAAAAGTAAAACCCATGGATTGCGATAAGAGTAGTTTATTAATTGAAATAAAATAAAAGAATAGGAATGAAAAGGGATAGAAAGAGAGAAGTGAAACATAAAACAGATAACTGATGCACTGTATAATTCCTCACCACCCACTGACTAATGCCCAGCCTGTCCCTGAGGAGTGATCATACTTCTTGGCTAAATTCCCCCAGTTGGTATACTGGACATGACATTCTGTGGTGTGGAATATCCCACTGGTCAGTTTGTGTCAGCTCTCCTGGCCATTCTCCCTCCTGGTTTCTTGTGCACCTTCTCACTGGCAGAACATGGGAAGCTGAAAAGTCCTTGACTTGGAGTAAGCACTACTTAGCAACAGCAAAAACACCAGTGTGTTATCAACGTTGTTCTCATACTGAATCCATAACACAGCACTGTACCAGCTACTAGGAAGAAAATTAACTCTATCCCAGCCGAAACCAGGACAATGTAATATTTCTTTTTTATATATATTAGAGAAGGTTTGCTTGCAGAGCTTGGGAACTTGGAGAGGATGGCTGGTGCTTCCCCCCCTCTCTTCCCATGCAAATGCAGTTGCTCCTCTTCTCCTGCTGATAGAAGAAGCAGCGGTGGTGTGAGTGGGTTGAGCTTGTGGAGAAGGAATAACATTCTTCAAACAAAACCAAAGGGCTTGTGAGGAGAAATGGGAAGCTGAGGGAGGACAGAAATGTCTGAGGAGGGGGCTGCAGAAGGCTTTTGGTCTTGCTGGGCTTTGGGACGGGATGGAAGGATTCCAGCTCAGTGTTTTACCACACTTGTTCCCAGCTGGTGACCACGGTCAGACCTTCACAGGAGTTTCTGAGGTTCAGCGCTGGCTGTAGTGAAACCGTGTTAGAGCCCAGCCTTTTAGTGGGGAACCTTTTGGGAGCTCCAGTTCAGCCCTGTGGAGATTAGTTCATAAGACACGTCCTCCTCACCAAACCCTGGCATACAGGAATCCCTGCCATGCCCACAGTGTGTTTGCTCTCCAGAGATGCCTTTAGCCATCCCACCTCACCAGCTGCCACTTGCAGGTGGTGGGCTGACCCTACCTGGGTGCCAGGTGCCCCTTAAAATCACTTCTCAGCTGGACAGGAAAGAGAAAATACCATGAAAGACCCATGAGTTGGGTAAGGACAGGGAAACATCACTCATCAGCTACTGTCACAGGCAAAACTGACTCAACTTGAGTAAAAATTAATTTAATTTAATGCCAGTCAAATCAGAAAATGATAATGAGAAATACAAACTAAATCTAAAAATGCCTTCCCCTTACCCCTCCCTTCTTTCTGAGCCAAACTTCACTCCTGGTTTTCTCTCCCTCCTTTTGCCAGCAGCAGAGAGGGACAGGGAGTGGGGGCTGTGGTCAGTTCATCACAGTTGTCTTTGCTGCTCCTTCCTCCTTAGGGGAAAGACTCCTCCCACTCTTCCCTTGCTCCAACATAAGGTTCTTCCCATGGGAGACAGTCTTCCACAAAATTCTCCAACATGGGTCCTTTCCCCAGGCTGCAGTTCTTCCCAGACTGCTCCAGTGTGGGTCCTTCCATGGGGTCACAGCCTCCTGTGGGCATCCCCCTGCTCCAGCCTGGGGTTCCCCAAGGGCTGCAGGTGGATCTCAGCTCCACCACGGAGCTCCATGGGCTGCAGGGGCACAGCTGCCCCACCATGGGCTGCACCACAGGCTGCAGGGGAATCTCTGCTACGGTGCCTGGAGCACCTCCTCCCCCTCCTTCCCCACTGACCTTGGGGTCTGCAGGGTTACTGCTTTCATGTTCTCACTCCTCTCTTCTCTGGCTGCAGTTACTCCTGCACAATAAGTTTTCTCCCTTCTTAAATACCTTATTCTAGAGCCCAGTACATTGCAAGTAGCTCAGAGTGCTGCACTTTGGTGGCTACCCCTGAGCCCAGCATTCAGAAGTTCATTAATTGGGCTGGAACAATTATTTTTGGCTTTTGCAGAGGGAAAGGCTATAAATAATCACCCTGCGAGCTTGTGCGGTGACTTTGCAGCCTCTGTGTGTGTGAGGGGGGGTTGTGTTGGGGTTATTTTTTTTTTTTTCTTGCTGCTGTCCAACTGGCTTTTTCTTGGCCGCCCAGAGTGAGAGACTTATCTGCAGAAAATGCCATTTGAGTTGATTAAAGGAACTCCTGCCATTGGCCCGAACTGCCAGACTTTCTGCAGAAACAGTTGCACTTTCTGAGAATCCGCCCCCAGGACCTGCTGGGTGCAGCAGCCTGGCCCCAGGGCTGTGGTGGTGCTGGGGACAGGGAGGAGGGGAGGAGGACTAGGAGGAAGGCTTCCCCCAGCTCAGGAAAGGGAAACAAAGCACAAGACAAAGGATGCTGGGGGATTCTTACCGAGGTGGAATCATACCAAGGAGGCCTTGCCAGGCAGAGGGGCAGTGGTGGTGGGCACGCTTCTGTGCTTGCACTGCTCCACCAGCAGCAGTTTGCACTGCCCTCACACTGAGGGGTTTTGGTCCTTGGGGAGCTGGGTTTCAGCTGAAGACTGATCCAGAGGTGAAAGCCTCTGCATCCCAGCACCTACCCCTCAAGCTAACCCATCCAATACCCTTGGGAGCCAAACCACAACAGCCTTAGCAGAAGCAAACAGCATCTACTACACCTTCTTTTGTAAGCCCTCTGTCGCATCTAAAATAAATTTGCATGTAAATTGACAGCTGATTTTAATGTCTCCTGGCTGTAGAGCACTGAAGGCCCAGGCTTCCCTTGGAGGTGGTGGCATGGTGGCGCGGAGCCATTGCAGGGTGGAGGTGTCAGAGGTGACTGCTTGCAGGGAAGCAGAAACTTAGTATTTCCTTATTTTAAAAAAAGCCCAGATTTTTGAAAGGATTGAGACTTACTGACAGGCTGATGGCTGAGAATGGCCAACACAGGACAGCAAGCTGGGTGTTCCTGTAGGGATGCTGCTCTGTGCCAGACTGCTGGACTCCCAGGGCCCATGCAATGCCCTGGGTTTGCAGGAGCACATCCCACAGCTCTTTCCTTGCCTGGCAGCAATTGAAACACATTCCCATCATTGGTACAGGTTGCCAAAGACAACAGCCGTAAGTCACTGATGTCTTGGAGAGTGTCACTTTGGCCAGAGCACCCCTTGGTCCCTGGGTTTGGGGAGCAGTGCTGGAACTGAAGCCAGTGTGAGGATCTGTTAGGAGCATTTCGGGAAAGGCTGCCTAGAGCAGAGCATCTCCCTAGCAGTCTTGCCGTGGCAGCTTTCCTTCGTCATCCATTATTTATTTGATCCTCTGCAAAACAAATTCACTCCTCGGCACTGATTCTGATGACGGTGCTCATTTTACAAAAGAGGTAAAAGGAGCTGGTTTTGTTCCCAGTCTGAAAGACTTGAACAAAAAGGTGTTTCCTGCCGCCTTCTCTCCTGTATCAGTGAGATAAATCTGCAGAGTTTCAGAGTGGTGATGAAAATTTTGGAATCTCAAGTAGCGAAACGTTGAACAGTGCTTTCCCTGTTGATCCCCATCTTTCCTGGACCTCCAAGGGTGTTTGCTGAGGCAGGATTGGGGGAACCAAAATGCTCAATTCACCTCATAGCTCACAGCTGAAGGTTTCTTGAGGGCAGGGCTGTGTGTCCAGGGAAAAGAGGCTTCAAGGGTGCATCTCCTTCCTGTGTGTGCTGTTGGGAAGGCAGCTCTGCCCTATGGGTCCACAGAAGAGTATATACTTGGGGCTTGGAGCCAGTGGGGTGGTTTCAGAGGGTGTTTGGGGATGTCCTCAGTCACACCAGTGGCCAAGCCAGCTCCACGTTGCTTGCACCAAACAAGCTGTAGCGGTGGGCTGAGCGCTGGGCCGGGAAGTTTGGAGGGAGGAGATGGCGCGTCGGAGCCGCGTTCGTCAGGATGGAAATAACTGTCAGCCCCATTCAATCTGTCGCCTTGTTCCCGGGGGACAATTGCAAAACAGGATTACTGGTACTTAAAAATTCATAGAAAACGTTTCTTATCACAACGTCATAATTGTTATGACTCAGAAGAGTAGAATTGCCATTTTCCTGCGCCTTTTTTTTTCCCCCCTTCACTTTTGTTGCATAGCGAGTCCCTTGCTGCAGCTGCGGGATCGTTAGGAAGGGGGGAAGAAAAGAAAAAAAAGAAAAACAAACCAGGGCGATGCTTTATTTTATGCTAACTGCTGCATTTGACTTGAAAATGATGTCCCACTGGGTCTCGTGGTCAGCGTATTACGGCGTGATGGATGGCTGTCAGAGCGGCGGTGGCTGGCAGATTGCGATGGGTGGAGGAGAACAGATGCCCGGTGACTTCAGGGGCTTTAGCAGAGCCCAGGACTGAAGAGTGGAAAACAAAAGCAGATGGGAGAGCTCTGCCTGGGCTAACTATTCTTCTCCGGCCACGTGTCGGGGAGGGAAGCTCGTCAGGCGGCCGTGTCCCTTCTGTGCTGTTCCTCTGTGGTGAGCTGGGCTGCCTGATGGAGGCCCGGGTGAACCCCACTTGACCTGAGGCCTGAGCCTACGTGCAGACCATCGCTGCAGATCTCCAAAGGGCAACCTTTTACCCCTGTGAAAGAACAGCTTGCTCTCCATTTGATGGTACTTGTTAACCCTTGGCCCTGCTGGTGGATCTGAGGCAAGGCCTGGGCAGGCTCCGGGGGTTGCCCTTTCGGAGGGTGTCTGCCCTGTATTTTGTGCTCTGCGTGGTGTTTGTCTTTGGAGTTGAGCAGGACTCTGTGAGTTTGAGTGGTGCCTGTGGAAGGAGGTGAAAGGAGGAGAGTGAGCCTTTCTTGCAAGAGCCTGTTATCAATGAAACCCTTTGCAGGTGCTGCTCTGCAACCCCTCATCTGCTCCCTGTCTCTCCTGCAAACTTTACTATACTTTCTACCCCTTCAGAGGGATTAGAAAAGAACCCGCTTTGCCCCATTTTGCTTCTCACATCTGTGGTTCCTCACCTTTTACCCCTTGACTTTCTTCCTACCCCTCCGGTCCATCCAAACTTGGGCAGCTGGTGTTTGCTGGGGATTGCAGGGTTAATGGTGAAATTAAATTTCACTGCTGTTTTTAAATTAATTGAATCATCAGCGTGGATAACGGGAAACAGTGGTATCATAATGTATTTGATATGGGTCTTTAAGTCAGCATTTGCTGTGAGATCTGGAGCACTAGATCTTGGTGGAAGCGATGGCTAACTGATATATTGCAGTTATGGCCACGGTACAAAGGCTCCTGCTC
Organism: Trochalopteron elliotii; assembly: GCA_024734555.1. Lineage (NCBI taxonomy): Eukaryota > Metazoa > Chordata > Aves > Passeriformes > Leiothrichidae > Trochalopteron > Trochalopteron elliotii. The sequence goes on along the minus strand of JANPWX010000451.1, from coordinate 101,682 downwards.
TGTCTTAAAACGTTCAGGTCATGAAGTTGAGTTGGTTTATGATATGGCTGTTTTCCGTGCGTGCTTCCCACGGTGCCTCTCCATCATACTGGGAAAAACCCTGCAGTTGGCAGGAGCCAGTGGTGCTCCTGGTTTGTGCCTCTGGGCAGGCAGCACACTATGAAGATGCCCTTTTGGGTGACAAAGGAGCATTGGGGTTTTGCTCCTAGGAGTCTCTAAAGTTTTTTCTGCTGGAGGAAGCAGACACAGGGGAAAAGATGCTTTTTTTCTCAAAGAAAACTGTGGAAAGACTTTTACTGATTTGCAGCATCATCTGGCCTTTCCTCGGTGGCCCTGGGGTGGTTTTAGAACCTGCTTTGGAGAGCAGAAGCTGTCTAGGCTGAGGGCCAGCATCCTCGTGTGATGTTCCCACCATGCTGGGGACAAAACTCCTAGCAGGCCATTGTATGGGCTTCTCCTTCCTTGTTCTTTCCTTGGTCCAGCATGATGGGACTGCATCACAGTGTGATGCCTTGGTGGATGGTGGCACACCCCTTCACCAGTGCTAACAGAGGGCTGGTGTTAATTAAAAAGTGGAAAAAAGTAAAGTTTTAATGTATGTGTTGTGGAGCTCCTTGCAGGTTTCCACCCATGAGGGGTTCCTGCATCCTATCCCAGCAGCCTGGGACTGCTGGAACAGGCAGGATGAGAGGAAATGACCTCAGGTTGCACCAGAGGAGGTTTAGATTGGATATTAGGAAAAATTTCTTCGCTGAAAAGCTTGTCAAGCCTTGGAACAGGCTGCCCAGGACAGTGATGGAGTCACCATCCCTGGAGGGATTTAAAAGCTGTGTAGATGTGGCCCTTGGGGACGTGGTTTAGTGGTGGGCTTGGCAGTACCGGGGAATGGTTGGACTCAATGTTCTTAGAGGTCTTTTCTGACATAAATGATTCTATGATTCCCTCTCGTCAGCAACTTCCTCCGGAGATCACAATTGTATAGATGACCCCAGAGTGCACCTACGGCCACGTCAGCAGCACTGCCTTTCACAGCCAAAATCTCAAGGCTGCTTAACCAACTGAAACCTCTCAGAAGCTGCCTTTATATGAATATTGATCTTCACATTTAACTCTGCTTTGCCCAGTTGATATTGCCCAGGCTGATGGTGTGGAGGATGAGCAGGCTACAGGATGCACAGCTGGATTTTGGAACAGGGTTTGGTGGGACACACCAAAAACCTCAGTGCTGGAGAGCCTGTTCTAGTGCACTAGTTCAGATTTTGTGTAAAGACTTGCTTATTATTTCTGCTAGTTATGTCTCTAATGAGGTGAGACATGCCATATGTTGTCCATAGGGAGGGAGCGCTGCAGGTGGGGCGGGGGCTGGCCTGGTGGGTAGTTGCTACACAGAAGAGCCTGAAACTGCCTGAAACTCAGACTTGGTGAGCCAAGATTCCAGCTGATCCGTCTGTGCCATGGGCATTGGTGCCATGTCACGTCTCAGAGCCATCTACAAACTGGCAGCACCTTCTTGCTCTTCATCCACTGTCGTGTTCTCCAGCTCCCGTCAGTTTTATCCTTCCATTCCTTCTTCCCTTCTTCTCTTGCCCTCAACAGGTTTTTGCTTTTTGCTTCAAAATTAAGTGATTTTGGGGCCGGGCCCAATCGCGCAGCTCCTTTGCCTGCTCACAGGAGTAGCAGCCCTGATCTGAGCAGCCCAGGCTGCTCTCTGAGCAGAAGTTTGAAACTAAACCATAGCAGGGTAAAGAAATATTAATTGGTAAGCCTTGAACTTAATTTGAACAGGGTTCTGCTGTTTAAACAATTTTTTGGAGCCATAAACCAGAAGCCCTTAATTATGGCTAATTATTTTCTGCGATGAATCTATATGGAAGCTCCTCAACATGAGGGCTCCTCTGAAATGCACCAGTTGCATGTTCAGGCATTATCCAGCCTGACTGTCCCTAACAAAATCAGAGACAGAAGTGTTGCCTCCAGCCTGGCTGCCTGACCAGGCAGGAGCCTGCTGCCTGCAGTGTCCTTAAACCCAGGGGTCGGGGCAAGGTGCAGGGGCTTGGAGGCTCCCTGGGCAGGCAGCTGGGGACCTGAGGGCAGGCAAGAGCAAGACAGGAGCTGTTTAGGACATGGACTTTAAACTCTCTGGCATTTGGGGTTTGTTTAGAAACCAGCTAGGTAAATATTTGTGAAGCGGTTGGGATCCGGCTGCGGGGTCAGGCGCTGTGTGCAGCCCTGCGGGCTGGTCTCACCTCCTGTGGATCCCGTCCTTCCCACAGCAGGAGACATGTCCATCCTCAGCCCTGCTGAGGAGATGGGGGAGGCAGTGCAGGGCACTTGGCATCATCACTTGGGCCTTGTTTCTCTAGGGTTTGGGGTGAGAACGGGTGCTGAGGTCTCTCTCTTGGGGTGTACTGGTGTGATGCTTCAGTGGGACATATTTAGAACTGGTCTCCTGGCGAGGCTGCACTGTGCATCCCAGGGGTGTCCTCTCTGTGCCATCCAGGCTACTCTTGGGGGTTGGTGGTGCCTTTTCCTGATGAACCTGGAGCTCCTGTGCACCCCTGCAGGAGAGAGGCTACTGTGGGGGGGATCCTGCTGGGGACCCACAGTACATGCTAGGGGAGGTAGGACCTGTGGCTTGCTAGAGAGGATGGCATGGCATCCTCTCTTGCTAGAGAGGATGGGATCGTGTGGCAGGGATGGCAGGGCAAGGATGGCACAACAAGGATGGCAGGGCAAGGATGGCATGACACGGGTGGCAGGGCAAGGATGGCATGACACAGATGGCAGGGCAGGGATGGCAGAGTGGGAGGACGGCATGACAGGGATGGCACAGCAGGAACGGCAGGGCGGGAGGATGGCATGACAGGGATGGCATGACAGGGATGGCAGGGCAGGGATGGCAGGGCAAGGATGGCATGACAGGGATGGCAGGGCAAGGATGGCATGACAGGGATGGCAGGGCAGGAATGGCAGGTAGGGATGGCAGGGCAAGGATGGCACAGCGGGAGGACGGCATGACAGGGATGGCACAGCAGGAATGGCAGGGTGGGAGGATGGCATGACAAAGATGGCAGGGCAAGGATGGCAGGGTGGGAGGATGTCACAGCAAGGATGGCAGGGCAAGAGGATGGCAGGGCACGGTGCGGCGCCGGGGGAGCGGTCCAGGCTGCCTGTACACAGCAGCTGTCAGCGCTGCTGCCTTCACCCGCCCAGCCCCAGCCTCTTCCTCATGGCACAGATGGTTTTAACACTTTCCTGGGCCTTTTTTTCTATAATTAACTCTTGTTTGCAAGTGGGAAGACACTTCTTTCCTTTTGGCAGAGCCATCAAACTCTCCTCGGCGGTGTGCTTTTTTAAAGCCATCGTGTATCTATCCCCCAACTGCAGTCTGTTGTTTTTACCAGGCTCTTTTAAGGCACTGGGCTGCCCCCCCTTTTCTCCCCCCTCCTTGCTCTTGCCCGGAGGTAAAATCCGCAGGGATTGCAGGCGGAGGAGGCCCCAGCCAGCTCCGGCAGGGGAGTTAACGAATCCGGCCAAGGCGATACAAAAGCCGGTGCCCGGGGAGGGGGGAAGATGGAGGGGCCCCTTCCCTGCACCAGGAGCCTTTGAACCCCCCTGCTCCCAGCTTTGTGTGGCTTAGCAGGGTGCTGCCTGCACAAAAGGCCCCTCGTCCCTCGTGTCATTTCCATGCTGCAGCTGGGAAGAGTTTTTCCCAGGAGAGGCTGTTGTTGCCCACTGAAAGCCTGGTGGGTGCTGGGGGCTGCTGTGGTGGGTGCCCTGTCCCACCGGGATAAAGGGAAGGGAGAAACCCCAAAGAGCCCTGTAGCTTCACCAGTACTTGGGAATCTGCAGAGTGCCCCAGGATGGGTGGGCAGGGGAGGGGGATTCTCTCCAGCCTTTACAAAGACCTAGAAAAACTAACTGGAATCTGATGTGCCATCCTCTGCCTTTTGGGGAGCTCGGGGTCTACCTGTAGCTCCCTGTGGAGTTTAGGGGGATTTTGCTCTCAGAGAGGTGGGGGACTGCAGCTCTCAAAGCTGGAAGGTTTGGGGATGCTCAGTTTTGGGGACTGAGGGTGGTCAGGATCACAAGCTGGTGCTCGTAGGAATGTCACTGTGGAGAGGAGGATGCTGTGGGGGCCGTGCCACCGGTGTCCACCCACCAGCCCATGCCTGGGTTTGTGTCAGGATGTTGCAAGAGCAGCTCTGACTGTGGGCAGTGCAGGAGCTGTTCTTACTTATGGATATCAAATGGTGGATGTGAAAAAAACAAAAGAGAAAAAGGCTATCAGGGAGTTTCCACTAGCCATTCATGGCCATGGCCACCTTGCCTGTGCTCCCTCCACTCCTCATCCTGGTCCATGCCTTGAGCTCCACTCCCCGGCTCTGTAGCCAGGTGTTTCCCAGCACTGCCAGTCTAAACAAGACCTTGCAGTGATGCTCAGTGCTCTCACATCGCTCCCTCCCCCTCTCTGCTGTCTGAAAGCCTGGGGCTCTTTTTTTTTTTTTTTTTTTTTCTCTCCTTGCTCTCCAGACTTGAAGTTTTCCTGCCTCACGTACCAGTTTATTGCTGGGTCAGGGGGCAGGGGTTTGCACGCTGGTTTTACAGGGTCCCTCCAGAGTTTGCTTCAAAAAGCTCCCAGTTCATAAATGGGGGGTTTGTATTAACCCAGTGTGTTTTGACAGGGAGAGGTGCTCTTAGAAGAGAAATAATTAGTGTTTTGTAAGCTTTGAGGGTGATGTGGCTTGGAGTTGCGTCTAACAAAACTGCTCTGTGCAGAAAACAGTGATTTTTTTAAAAACCTGTATTTTTATCAGAAATCCTCCCCCTATCCCAATGTGCACCTTGTCAGTTGTGCAACCCCAGGGGGAGTTTTCTATGGGGAAGTTCTGCAGCTCAGCTGTGCCTGGATCACCAGTGCCAGGACACCAAAGCAATGCAGAGAGCTGGTGTTAAGGTAAATAAAAAGTGGGGCCACTTCAGAGACGTGTTTCCAATGCCCTGGTTAAGGCAGGAGAGAGGCAGCAGAGCAGGAGGGGAGGTGGTGTGGTGAATTCCCTCTTATCCCATGGATGTGCACCTCTTCTCCTCCAGAACATGCTGAAATGGTTAAAATGCCTCTTCCTGTTCACCCTCCCCCTCCCAAGAAATCCCAGCCTACCAGGGGAGATCTGCACCCCCTCCAAGCTAGCTTAGCCCCTGGCTTTTTTTGGCAGTGGAGAAAGCCACCAGTTCTTGGGAACAGCACTGAATTACACAGTGGCTTACGTCAGATTTACTCCTCCTGTCCTTTGCTCTAGCTGCTCTATTAATTTTGAAATGCCTTGAGCAATTATCAAACCTGGGAAACACTATTTTTGGGGGGGCCGCACCCACAAATAACAGCAATAAACCCTCCTGTTGTAAAAGGGGAGGGAACACAAGAGACAGGGCTGTGCTTGCCTGGATTTCGAGTGCTTTAATGTGAATTTTCATCAGAAACCATGTGTGTAGAGTGGTTGGGGGATCTCTCGGGGGTCTGGAGGGGGGATCACACCCTTTCCCCACCCATACACCACTTTTGAGGGCCAAAGCATTACTCCCAGGGGTACAGAGGGTGCAAAGGGGCAGCCTGGGAGCAGGTTTGGGATGTGAAGGCTCCATATGGCTGGAAGGGATTAGCCTGGGGGATTAGATGAGTGGAGAGGAGGGGAAAGTTGCTGCAATCCCCCCTCCCCAAAAATCCTCATCTCTGACCCCTGGCAGATGCGCAAAGATGATTTCTGGGGACGATTAGCACTGCTGTGGGTTTGTGTGTGCCCCTCCAGTCACAGCTCAGTCTCGGTGCTGCTGGGAGCAATGCCCACGGCCTGGGCTGGGATCCTGTGCTGGCAGGTGGTGAGGAAATCTGGGATTTTCCTCCTGCCACCACCTCACACCCACATCTTGCACCTTCCCTTGCGCTCGATGTGTTTCCAACCTGAGCTGCCTGCTCAAGCTTTCAGCCTTGCCTGGAAAGAGTATCCGTGGTGCTCAGTCCGTGCTGGGTGGATAAACCCACTGCCCAGGGATGGATGAGCCTGGGACATAGCACTTGGGAAGTAATGTGTGTTGTCACCTTGTTGGTGGCCATCCACTGCTTGGGGAGGGTCGCCAGCACTCTGTGGGATGTGGGGATGCAGAGTGTTCTGCAGCTCCAAACTGGGCAGTGAAACACTGCAGGGATCCGGGATGCACCACAGCTCCTTTGCTCCACTGCAGGGATGCCAGGATGCAAGATGTTCTGTGGCTCCTTTCCTAAGGCAGGATGTCAGTGAAAAGGTCTGCATGGAGGGCAGAATATTTTCACCATTTTTCAGACATCACCCTGGAAATCATGGGAATCATGCCAAGGCATGATGGCTTTTCTCCATCATCACTCAGTCGCAAAACCCATCTTGCTTGGGATTGGGGTTTGTCAGCAGCTTTCCTCGTGGTGCTCCAGTGTTGCTGTCCCAGCCATGGCTCATCGAGAATTGGGTTGGCTCTTGGTGTACAACTTCAGCCTCATGAAGGATTGCTAAGCCCTTACTGGCTTTTTGGGATGAATCAAGGGTGCAGAAGCATGGAGGGTTAGTCATGGCAGTGCTCCCAGGAGGGTGGGTCCTATAGGATGGGTGTTACTTGGGTGGTGGCAAGGACAAAAGCCCATAGTCATCGTTGTTACTGAGCACAGCAGTCCTCAAATCTGCTCTGAGTCCGTCCATCCCAGTTAATTCAGGGCTCTGAAGGGCTGCCCCAGGTCTGGCCACAGTGCTGCCAGCTGCTCCCGTGCAAAGTCCACCACCTTCCTCCCCATTCGCCTTGCAGGGTTTATAGGATGTGCTGGACTTTGTCCCCGTGCAGCAAGTCACAACCCTTAGTTAAGTTCAGCTGCCACCTCCACCTCAATTTAAGCCATTTCCACTCCTTCAACAGTATTTTTCATGGAAGATGCTGCACAGAGAAGGTGCTACAAAGCACCATCCAACATTAACAGAGCCACCTTTTTCAAAAAAAGCTGATTTATTTTTTTGTTAGCCTGCTGCTTTGTTAGAGAAGGGGATTTTTTTTTCTTTTTTTCTTTCTTTTCTTTTTATCTTTTTTTTTTTTTTATAATAATTTTTAACTTTTTTTAAGGTCTGGCTGTGGTAAAACTTCACAGATCAGCAGGCAAATCCATCAGGGGCTGCTGCGAGCGGGGCTGGATGCTTGGCCGCCTCCGTAGGTACACAAAACCCACGAAAGGTTACGGCACTGCTCGGAAAAGCACCGCCGTAACCTTTCACAGCCGCTCAAACAGGCTTTGTGTTTTTACACGAAGATGGTGGCCACGAGCATCTCGTCAGGGACGGGCAGATGGTGTTCACCTGCTCCGGACCAACTTCTTTTGCCCTTTGCCTTTGGTGTCGGGGAATAATACCAGGGCAGCTGCTCGCAGTAAAATAGGCTTAAGCAAATGGGATATTTTGGCATTCAAGTGCACGACAAGAATGGGAGTATTTGCATTAATTCTCTGCTCTCTTTCCCTGCGGCGGGTAGAGGATGGAGAAAACAGGGATGTTTTCCCGTGGGGTAAAGCCACAGGGCCTGGTCTTCTCTGGCTGGATTGGGGGTGGGAAATGCTGGATGCTGTGCTGGGGTGCCAGTGCTCCATCCCACAGTATCCCACTGCTCAGACAATGGAAAAAGATGTTTTTCCAGGGAGGTCACAGTGTTTCCCGCCGCACTGCAAAGGCAGCTGCCAGGAAAGGAGGTCTCACCCTCTTCCCTGGATTCAGATGAGGGTTAGTTACCAGGCATCACTGACTCCCCATGCAAACTCACAGCTTGTTTTGTGTTATTTTTGATTGCAAAGAGCAAATGATGAGATCAATTGGCTGAAACACTAAGGTGTGTTTCCAAATTTGAAAAAAAAAATAAAATTGAAAAATAAATTCGTAATCTGCGCCCATCTTTAATGGGGAAATCGCTGCCGGACTCCGGATGCCTTTGGGGTGTTTTGCCAATGGGATTGGCAATATCCTCGTTAGTTGTCAGTAAATCCTTTGGACAGGTTAAAACTAGTTTTCTTCAAATGCACGTGGTGCAGCAGCGTGGCATTTTTCTAAAGTCACGGGTTATTATTATTTTTCCTTCCTGAATTGGATTACCAATTTAAATCTGGCTTTTCTTACAACCCCTTCCAAAAGACACTTGGCAGTTTCGATCTGGAAGAAGGCAGAAGAGCGGAGAGCAGCAGGCGCTGGGAAGCAGAAGTCCAGCTGCCAACACCAGCAGCCTCCCCTGCACCTCATCACCACATTATTACTAGTTTTTTGAGAGGGTAGGCAGTATTTTCCTTAATGTGATCTTTTCAAAAGCTGGTGACAGAGGGGATTTGATTTTAGCTGTGATGCTTAAGGGAAGGATGGAAGGTGAGCTGGTGCACACGGCACTGAGCATCCAGCCGTGCAATCTCACATAGTTACACCCCAGAAACTGCAGCATGGAGCAAGGGACATCACTGGGAGTAAAGTCCTGTGGAACTTGAAACCATCACAACTTTGTAGTGAACTCCAGGAAATTACCTCTCCCAGCAGCTTTGCTTGCTCCCAGCTGCTCACAGCAGCTTTGCTTGCTGGGAACATTTGCCTTTTGGTTTTAAGAACTGTGATGCTTTTTAAAATCTGAAATTAATCTGTGAGCTTTCCATAAAGTCTTGTGTGGGTACATCAGGAGCACATTTAGGTGGAACAACTGAGTGTCCAGTGCAGAAGGGAATGCAGGTTGTTGGTGCAAGGACATGCTGGGTGGCCCTCAAAGAGCTGAGCGTCCCACACTGATAGATGAGCAGTAGATTAATAGTCCTAAGCAATTGCATTATCTAATGAAAATTTTATATAATTATTTTATGTAACTTTTTTGGCAGGTAGACCCTGAAATGGATGGTATTGATTGCTGGAAAGGAGCCTGGCCTGTCTGTTGCTGGAATTATTAGAGGAGAATTGATAGTAATTAATACCTGTGTATTTACAGCATTTTGCAGGGTGCTAATTGCATGGGATCTATTTAAGATGTTTGGCAGTGGGCAGGGTTCATACACTGGTTCTTGTACACTGGTTTTAAGGTGTAGCTGGATGTGGATCTTGTGCTGGGGAAGATGCTGGCTGTGGGAAAGCTGGGGCCATCAGCTTCACCTTCACTCCAAGCCAGGGATAGGGACCACTCCATGGGGCTGCCCATGGCAAAGCATCCCTAAATACCAGGATTGGGGTGAATCCCTGAATACCAGGGTCTGGTACACCCAACCACATGGTGTGGAGCCCTGGAGTGCTCTTCTCTGCAAAGCCCTTCCTGAGTCAGGAGAAGCACTTCCAGCAAGCCCGGGCTTCACTTCCCACAAGTTTCCCTTTGTAAACCTCCCTGTACATAGCGTGTGCAAAACGGAGCCTAATTGCATTTAGTCTGTTCTACACCTCCCATGCTTATCCCCCCACCCCTCCCCACTCTCCAGCCCCCTTTAATTCGGTCGCTGTGAAATTTTTGCAGCCCTGCCAAGTTATTTCCTTGGGATATATTTAGAGAAAGCCAGCTCAGCAGAGCGCGCTGGGTGTTTGTGGAAGGATGTTTGTAAATGTTAGCAGGAACGCTGGCGGGCTGGCGGAGCAGATGTCCGCGAGATGCTACCAAGAGCCTTATTTACAAACTTGTAAATGACTGAAGGGGTTTCCTTCCCGGGGATAAGGGGGACGCCGACTTAAGAGATTAAAATCCTATTGTTTCGTGGCTGGAGCTGCTGTCTCAGATTATCCTTTACAAGGGAGGGGAGAAAAAAAAAACCAACAAAAAAACCCCCGTATTAGCTTGAAACACCATTGAACTGTTGTGCCTTTTTTTTTATGGTTGGGGTTTTTTTAAGGCTCAAGGAAAATACTGATCTGGGGGTTGTTTCTTTCTCCATAAAGGAGAAGGAAAAAGTTGCCGAGCGTGGCTGTTCCTGACCAGGGTGTGTGCTGGAGCTTTGTGTGCCAGGCAGTTTGCAGGTGATGGATTTAAAATAAGCACAAAAAGCTTGTGCTGTTGGAGAAGTATAATTAAGCTGAACTTGCATGCACAGCATGGTGTCCAGTGGGAGCACAGCTATGGCTTTTGGGCGGTTTGGTGATACTGGTATGTGCCCATTTAATCTGTTTTGGTGGTTTTTTTATGTCTTGGGAATTCACAAAGCTTCAACCCAGTGTTCTTTTACCTTCTCTTACCCTAAAATAAACAAAACTGCTTTGTTTTGTCTTCTGGAGCATCCAGCCAAGTGGCTTGCACTGGAGGAAGCAGGATGGACTCTGGCATACCCTGGCTGGAGAGCACGGCCTGCCCCAAGAAAACGCTGAGCCCACCTGTGAGGCTCTGCAGCCACCATGGTTTTGAAGTGGGTGCTGGCACGTGGGCTGGCAGTCACACTCTCAGAACCTGCAGCAGGCTGGTGTTGTATTTATTTTGGTGCACGTTGATACAGGACAGGCACTGGCACCGACCCGTGGAGGGGGACTGATGTGGGAGAGGATCTGAGGGCTCAGTCCGGAGGAAGCGGCCAGTGTGTCGTCCTCCCTGGCGTTAATCGGGTTACTGTGAGGTGTGGGAGGGTTCTATTATTAAATTTAAAACCTGGCTGTATGAGATGAAGGCAGCTTTAACGAGATGAAAAGGCTTAACTGGAGTCCAATTAAATTCCGTATTACCTGTTTACGCAGCCTGCTTAAGTCCTGACCCGCACGCTGGTTTCTTCTTTAGGCTCCAAAGCCTGTGGTCTAGGCAAAAAAATAAAATCAAAGGAGACAGATAGATACCAGATCACCAGCATGTCCTGAGCACCCCTGCGTGCTCCAACCAGAAGTAGCTGCCCTTAAGTCCTGTGCTGCTCCCACAGTGGCTGCAAGGTGTGAGATGCAGCCAAAGTCCTCTGGTCCACTCTTCTGGTGAGGAGAGAGGACAAAAACAGCTGGAGCTCAAAAAGGAAATACCCAGCCATCCTTAGTTTGGTTTTAGGTCCGTGCCATGAAAATACTTTTGCTCTCCCCATCTCAGTGCTGGGTTGATGGAGGCTGTGCCTGGCCAAGCAGCCATTGCTGGTGGTGCTTCCCACGAATGGAGCATCCTCTCTGCTGCCTGCCAGCTGCTTGCACTGCTCTTGGCGGGTTATTTTTATTAAAAATAAGTGTTTGGTGAAAGCCAGTGTGAGATGCTGCAGCAAGCTGCTCACCTTTTGCAGTGGGGACACCAGCTTGCATTTAGTGGCAGAGTTACTACCACCAGTTGGAAGCTGTTTTTCATAGATGGTTAATAGGAACCACTGCTTGTGCTGGGTGAAGCATGGGGTGGTTGGTGAGCTGGGGCTTGGCTGGTGCCCTGCCACCATCGTCCCACCATGACACTGAGAGCTTTGCAGGATGGGGTGCAATGCCTTAGCCCACCTTCAGGCTGCTCTTCAAGGTCCACAAATGGGAATAAGGAGGAAGAATCCCTTGCAGCAACTCCATGTGTGGACAACACATCCATAAAGTTCCTTGGCGTCCCAAGCCCTCTCTTTGTAAGCGTGCTGCCTTTTACTAGGCAGGGAGCTGGGAGCAGCAACGTTCTGGCAGTGAGGGGTGATTTCAAGCCACCTGCTGTGGTTTCTAAATTCAGCCCCCAAAACCCTGGCGGGGCCTCGGCGGTGCCTCCCGGCTGCTCTGGGGCCGAGCGTGCGGCAGGGCGGGGGGCAGGAAACGGCTTGCCGCACCCTGCTCACAGCAAACCCTCACGCCCAGCAAAGACCTAAACCCTGCAGTAAAGAAAGTAAATAAATAAAAGCACCGGACCGCAGCTCCTCCCAGGGCTGTGGGACAGCAGAGGTGAGTCGTGTTCCCGGCTCAGCCAGCCTGGGAAAGCAAATTTGGGTGACACCAAAGTGCTGGTGGGGATGCGCCGGAGGCCGGGGAGCTTTGTGGGGCAGCCAGACCAGTGCTGCTTCCCTGCTGCTCTTCAGCATGGTTAATACAGCAGAATAACCTGGTTTCTCCTGAAGGATTAGGTTAAGAAAACAAGATGGTTTTCTTAAAAAAATAGCCCTTTTACATCCTGCATAGATTGTAGCTGAAGACCCTAACCAGCTTTGTAGCACAGCCAGACAGCACATCTTTTCCTTTTTTCCCATTTTTTCCCCTCCATAACCTGATGCCAGCAGTCCTGTGCAAGTGGGCTCCTATTGATAATTCAAGTGCCCAGCTCCTGACTGTGCTGTTTTGTCCGATTTCCATTGCCTCCTGACCTCCATCCTTCTTTATTTGCAAAGCTATACTCACAGGCAGCGGTAATAAATCAATTAATGACTCTGATGAATCGTTTAATGGCTGACAAAATAACACTACAGTCAACAGCTTGGATCTCTACAGCAGTACCAGAAGATGCTGGTTGACTCAGGGTAGGAAGACGAAACAGAGACTGTTAGCTCAATTAGTGCAATTAGTGTGCGATTTAAAGGCTTAGACGGCATCTGCTGGCGTACCAGGCCGGTGTGTTAACTGAGAGCTTCGGTTTGGAAGCGAAACACAGTGATCCAGATTGTCATTCCACTGGCTTCCACCAAAAAAAGAGGGAAAATACCAACGTATGCGGCAGGGAATTAAAAATACATATGTGTGTTTGTGTATATAGCTGTACATGTGCGCCCTAGGAACACATATATATTGATTTCCAACGTGGGGAAAATTTGCCATCTTATAAAAGGCAAATGAGCTGGCATGCCAGCATTGCCAGAGCTGTCCTGGCCCATTTCTGGCAGTGGTTTCCATGTATTTTGGTGGAAGGAAATTTGGGGTGTCACATGCCAATGGGGACCTTTGTGTGGCTGATGTGCTTCTGGTTCAGCTCCAGCTTGGATGTGGTGGCACAGCACTTCCGTGCCCACTTTCTGCCAGCTTCCATGGCAACTGCACATTGTCTGTATCTTCCCCGGGGAGATTTGGTGAGTTTTAGATGTTCACCTAAGGAGAGAGCTTTGGAAAGCAAACTGCTATCAAGAGTCCCTAAAAAGAGTTTCTGGGACAAATGTTGAAAATAAACCATGTGGGAGGAGCTGTGTGGCCAAAAAAGTCCTGGAAATGGGTGCTGGAAAGCTCTTGGGTTTGGGTGCTGACCCTTAGGGTTTGGGTGCTCACCCTTAAGGTTTGGTAAAGTTGTTCCTGCTGTCCTTCTTTGCCTTTTTTCTTTCATTTCTGGCACACACAATGTTTTTACAGAGCTACTCCAGCCATGGCTGCGCTCCCATCACTTCACCGGGGCTAAAGGTGCCTTGGTGTTTACCTTAGCAGCGGTGATGGGGAGGGAAATAAAAAAAGAAATAAAATGTCACTTCGCAGCCTTGTAAATCATTCATCAAGGGCTGACCAATTTGGCTCCCATCCTACAATATGCTCAGGGCACTTGCGGGTTTTTAATTACCAAGTTCTGCCAAGCGCCACATGTGTGAGGAACTTTAAATTCCCGTTTACGCTGCGAAGGCATAGGTGAGGTTTCAGGGTGTTTAACACAGAAAAATACTCTGTGGTTTTGTGGAAAAATGGGCATTTGCTTCAAGATTTTCTTTGGCTCCTTTGCCCTTCTCCCTCTGCTCCATGTTGCAGAGGGGAGGAGAAGAGCAGCATCCTTCCTCCCCAGATCCCCAAATCCATGTTCCTTCTCACTCCCCACCACTTCGGGATCCATTTCGCTTTGGGAGATTCCCCAAGCAAAGGATTATAGCGTGCTGGAAATCTCTTGAAACCATAAAATATCACCTTGGCAGCTTTATTGCAGCGCTTGCCGCCTTGGGAGAGAAGCGTTTTGCGTGATAGAGGGTTTAATAAAGGAAATTCCAAATGGGCTCGCTGCAGTTTGGGGCTCAGTCTTATATATTTTTGCATTAAGAACCGTCATCTGCTTTGCAGAGAAACTGCAATATGTTCATGGCCTTGGATTAAGATTTGGTTTTACTTTTATAGCTGACCCACTTGGGGGGATGGAGGGAGGGAGAGAAGTGGGTTCACTCCCTCTCCCATCTATTTTTGCTGCTGTCTGATGTATAAAAAGAGCCTGGAATGGGCAGGCTTATTTTCCCCGCCAGGACTTTTTTTTTTTATTAACTGTAAAAACACTCAGATCTGGCCTTCGCTGCTGATGGGGGGAAGGCTGTTTGGGATGCCTTGCTCAGGGGCACGGGGGGAGCGTGGTGTGGGCTGTGCCTGGGGGTGCAAGACCCTGTAGCCTCAGAGGGGATTGGTTATTTCACGAAGGGAGGCTCTTACTGGGGAATCAGCCTCCACTGTTGTCTGTGACATTTGCAGCTCTGAGGTGCTGGGGTGGGAAAACCAACCACTCATCCGGCATGGCCCTGGCTTTCATCCCACATCCTGCACACCAGCTCCTGCTGGAGAGCCTGATGAGGGGCACGAGGGATGCCCTGGGAAGGCACAAGGCAATGATTAGTCTGGTGCTCCCCTGCCTCTGCAAGGCTTTCGGGTCGGGAATAGCAAGGTTGCCGACCAGACATCAGGATCCTATCTTGGCAATCCTGAGTTCTTAGTAATAATCCTTAATTTTCCAGGCTGCCCTGACAGCCTGGCTTCCCCCTCTGCTCACATCTCGTGGTTGTTGCTGCATCGGATGCGGTTGGGAGCCGGGGCTGGCTCGGCTGCTGTCAGGACATGGGGTTTGTTGGGTAAAACCAAGCCTGAGCAGGCTCACATGTACCCCATCTGTTCGTGGGATTTCCTCAGTGGAAAATTTTTCCACTATGGTTTTAGGTGGGTACGTCCATCATAAAAGTTGGTGAAGGGAGTAGTTCAGTGATCCAAATCCAATTAACACCACTGAGGTGCCTTTATAACTGCCCTGTAATGGGAATGGGGATCACTTGGTGGTGGGCAAACTGCGGTGGCACAGGTACTGCTCCTAATCTCACAGGGATGTGTCACCAGCACGTCTTCCTTTAGAGAAAGATCTTTTTCTTGTATTTTCCTTCAGAGTGGAAGCTTGCCATCATGCTGGTGCTTTCCCAGAGGAAGTGAATAAATACAAATAGGGCTGCTGAGAGGAGTAAGTGGGGTGTCCATGTACCCCATGTCTGTTCTCATCCCTCCTTTTTGGGGCTGGGGCTGTGCTGGTGGCTCATTCTGGGGAGGCACGAGGGGGAATGTGACTCCACAGGTTGAATGCAATGAATTTGGAAATGAGTAGTAAAGCCTTGATGTGCTGGTGAGGTCAGGGAAGGATAATTTTCGAAGGACAGGGCTAAACCAGTGGGCACGGTGGAGAGGTGGGAGAGAAGCATTTTAAAAGCTTTCAAACAGCTTCTGCCTAAAATTATGCATTGGATGAGGCTCCTTGGTGGATTAACAAGACTCAGTGCCTGGGTAAATGAATAAACAAACCCTAGAATCATCTCCAGGTTCTGTGTGGCCATCTCCTCTGTGTGTGAGTCACAGAGGCCGGTGCCCCTCCAGCTGCGAGCATCCTCCTCCAGTTCCTCCACGGGGGAAGATGCTCATGGCTCTGGAGATACAAGTCAGATTGACTCAGTGTGATGTGGCAGGAGAGGTGGCGTTTTTAACGTGTTTTTGCTGTAACTCTGACCACGTTTGCCCTGGTTTTGTTCCCCGCAGAGCGCAGCTGCTGCCCCGAGTCCCGTGCTTGGAAACATTCCCCCGAATGACGGGATGCCTGGGGGCCCCATCCCGCCCGGGTTCTTCCAGGTAGGCTGCCACTCCTCCCGGTGCTCCCTCCTCTCCTCACCGCGCACGTCTTCGCTTTCGCTCTGGGTGTCAGCGCTGTCGTGCCTGTGTTTTGGTTTTTTTTGGTTTTGGTTTTTTTTTTTTTTCCCCAAGAGGATGCTAGGGAAGCAGCATGCCTGCACAGCTGACCTGTCTAGGAATAACTTGTGTTCTTGCTGTCCTTCCATGTTTGCTTTCTATTTTTTTGTGGCCTTAAAGCAAATTCCTTGCTCGAAGAGGTTACTGTGTATTTACAATCAATGTTTTTTTTCCAAAGCTGCTTGGTTTGTGTTTGGGTTGGGATTGTATTTGTTCTCCAGTCCTAACAGACGTGTGTAATTGAAAACATTCTGGATTTTGATTCCTGAAACTTTTTCCCCCTCCTCTGGTTAACCACTTGATTTTTTCCAAATGCAATCACTGAATGCATTAACAAACCCTGGCTGTGGCTGCAGGCGGGAGTGGGCTCCAGCCAAATCCCTGAATGCCGTGGAGGCACCTTGTAAGCAAATACCCAGCAAAGTCCCCAAAGTCCCCTCACTCCTTCCTTATCCCACAACAAGCTCTGACAGAGGAGAGGGTAACGTGTTTGGAGTGATGCTGACAGAAAGGATATCCACAAGCACAAAGAAAAGGAGTTTTCAAATCTTGAGCCTTAGGGGTTTTCTCAGGAATCTCTTTGCCCGGAGTGAGCTGCACTGGTTTGCAGCAGCATAAGCTTTCAGTGCTTTAAAATCCTCCTGCTTGAGGACGAAACACTTGTTCATGTAAAAAATGGGATAAGAGTTGAAAGGAATATTTGTTTTGGCAAGCTGGGCTTTTTTTAATCTGGGTTTGTGATTCGTATATGGGAGAACTTCTCGGGCAGTAGACAGGCGAGCTCGATAAGGAGCCTGTGATTTATTGTGGCGATATCTGAGCCCGATATCGGCGACTGCGTTTGTGTGGGAAGGGGGAAGGAGGGTCCTGTCTTTTTTTGAGAGAGAGAAAGAGAGATCCCATTTCCTGAACATGCTTCTGACAGAGGAAGAATATCCGATACTGATCGGGAACCCTAAAACAGGCGAATGCTGTAGCAGCGCTCGGCGGCAGGGGGTGAAGCCAACGGCAGAGATGCAATCTCGCAGGTCATAGCTGCTGCCAGCAATCCCAGTGCCAAGCTGCTGCTTCCAACAAATGTGTCTCCAAAACGTCCTGATCTCGCCCCGCGGTGAAGCTGACTGTCCTTTGGGGCTTCTGCTTCATGCCGAGCTGCGAGGGCTGCAAAATTGGCATGAATTTAGGGCAAGGCAGCAAGAGTATGGGTTGGCTTTCCCAGAGTGGGATAGGTGAGGAAGAGGAGTCACATCTCTCCAGACTTACTGTTCATGCTGCCGTCTCAACTCTTCCTGTTGACAGCCTCCAAGCTGTCCCCCCTCTTTCCTTTCTGCCCTCCTGTAGCACTTTTGCACTGAGGGTCTGATTCAGGAGCAGACAACCCATCCTAGCTCCCTGCCTCCCGTGCAGCTGGCCTAGGAGCCGCTGAGGAAGGGGGTGGCTCAGAAGCAGGAGTGGATCCTGAAACCCCAGACAATGTAACAACGCCAGTACAGGTTATGCTGCCCATTCCCAGCACTGCCAGAGGGAAGAGAAGGATGGGTGCCTGTGCATATGGCTCACATGTGACATCTCAAGAGCCTGCCTTTCCTGAAAGCCCTCCAACATCTGGTTTCTCCTCCCAGCCCTTAGGATGGAAAGCAGAAGAAAAATCCCACCTTTTAACACAGTCTGAACATCGCCTCCATGAAAGCCTGTCTGATTTATTGCTGGTGCTGGAGCTCATTCCAGCTTCAGGAGATGCTGGAGAGCAGCTCCTGCAGAGGTGGGCAGGAAGCTCAGTGTCGAGCCAGTCACATCTCGGGGATAATTTCCTATCTGTAGGAGATTAAAGTGCCTAAATTCAGAGGTCAAAAACAAAAAGGTCACAGAAGACAGAAAGGACTTCTCCCCAACACTTGGTGTGGCAGCCCTGGGAGTGAGTGAGGTGGTAGCACCTCAGCCAGTGCCATCCTCATGCCAGGAGAGCGCTGGAGAGGGCTCAGGGGTTTTCAGCATCTCGCTCTTCTGCACCAGGGACCTGCAAGGGATATCTCCAAGGGTAGCAGGCATGGGCAGATTGTTCTTGAGAGGATTTAGAGAGCCTGATCATGTCCAGGCATGGTGGGGAGTCACACAGGGAGCTGAGGAATGAGTCACCAGCAAAGCTCAGGTAGCAGAAACCCTGCAATGCCACCCTGGGGGTGCATGAACTGCCCCCAGCCCTGCATGTGAGGATGTCCGGTGCAGGCTGGCAAAGGGAAAAAATTATGTGGACCATTCCTGGGAATTCGTAGCCCAAACACATGTGAGTGAGCTTGGAGGAGAAGGAATGTTCCAGGAAAGAGATAAGCAAGGAGGACTCCAGGCTGCAGCACCCATCCACAGCCACTGCCTTGCAATGAGATTCCCTTCCCAGGGCCAGGGCTCAGCAGCAACCTTCAGGCCAGGGGCCAAGGGAAGTGCGGCCTGCAGAATCTCCCAAAATGATGGGAAAGGAGAAGCTCATGGCTCTCTTGGGTTGCTGGGGCATTTCATGGTGCCAGCCAGCAGCACAGCATCGGCTGTGCTCCGGACAAAAGGTTGGCTGGGTTGACGGCCAGCATGGGTAGATGCTTTTATTTAAATCTCTCTCTTTGTCCCGTTGAGATGAGCAAACAAACCTTCTGCTCATCCTCGTAAAGGTCATCAGAGGCGTTCCTGCTTTTGTTTTGAAAGCTGGATTGATGCCGGGGTGCAGATCCCTCGCAAGAGGGACAGGGGGGGTGCCAGGGAAATACAGGAAGGAAAACAAAAAATTGCAAGCAATTAATCCCACACCTTCATACCATTAAACAAAGGCCCCCAAGGGGGGGGGGGCGAGTCAGCAGCCCCCCCAGCCATGTCTGCTCTCCCCAGCGCAGAGTCCCCGCGCCGCCCCGTACCCCGCGCTGATGAAATGGAAAGTTGACCATAAATCAATGTCGGCGCTGCGTTAGCTATGCATCAGCGGCTCGGCGCCGAGATGCACCAAAACAAAGCGCCGGCTGCTCCGTGTTCCCACACTGCCCCCTAATGCAGACAGACCTCGAGAGCTGGGGAGGACCAGGGGCTCCAGAGCCCGGGGGGTTCCCCCCACCACATCCCCTGCCCTCCCCACCTCCCCTCCCCGCCTCCTGGAGACCTCCCTCTTTGGGTGAGGTCGCCCGTGGGGTGAGGATGGGGAAGCCAGGGACAATAGGAAGGGGTCCATGTTGTCCTGCTCCCTCCTTGGATGCCACCATTTTCCCCCTGCTGTCCTGATGTCTCAGGGGGATTTCCCACTGCTCAGCGGGTGCCAGCAGCTCTGGTCGGCCAGTTCCAGTGAGGCAGCAGGAGAACCATAAAACCAGGCTGCTCTTCCCAAAATCCTGGGGTAGAACTTGGTGCCAGCCTGCACTGGGCAGGGTTTGAAGTAAGGTAGCCTACAAGCTGGAGGAGAGGAAAAGCAAGCATCAGAGAGAAAGTTTTTTTCTGGAAGTTTAGTAGGATGCCCGAGGCTTTTGTACTGAGCGTCTGGAGCATATGGTGGGATTTGCAGTCAACTTTCTCTCGGGTGCTCCAGCCAGATGGAGGTGACTGTTCTTGGCTCCGGCTGACACGGGTTTGTTTCCTGAAGAGCTTGTGTTAAACATATTCCTTAAAACCAGGCTTCTGCAGTTGGGAGCCCCAGCTGCAGGCGAGGCAGAGCTCCTGCCCACGACTGCCTTTCTCTGTCTGCGGGGGAATTTGGCCCGCCTCGCCTCGCCTTGCTGCCTTGCCTTGCCTTGCCTAACCTCGTCTTGCTTTGCTTTGCCTTGCCTTGCCTTGCTGTGCCTTGCCTTCCCTTGTCTAACCTCTCTTGGCCTCACTTTGCCCTGTCTTGTGAAGGTCCTCACCCAGCATCACATGCTGGGAGTCAACTGGGGTCTTTCTCTTTGAAGGCAACTGGAGCATCTCTCCTACAGGCTCCTTCAGGGACACCTCTTTTTTTTTTTTTGTGACAACTTGCAAAACATCTCTCTCCTTCAGTAGAAGTGAATCTCCTCTCCAATAAACCCAGGCATGGCTTTAATTAATATCCATCTAATTTATTTTAGTATTTTCTAACGTCAAAACTGGCAGGCAGGGGCAGGTATTTTAAACACAAGATGCCTCCCTATTGCTAACTTGAAACCATCGGTGTCTCGTGGCAGTGATGCTTTGCCTTCTCGTACCATCCTGCCTTGTTCTGCCACCCCCAGAGGTGCTCACAAATGTTTTTAAATAACAAAACTCCCCCATTAGCTGAAAGTATGTAGCCCATAAAACATGATCCATTTGTGGTGAATTACGCTGGAAACATAAATTGACACACACGGAGCTATGATCGCTCGTGCCATTTTCCATCTTTAATATTTTACAAGAAGTTTGAGGAGTTGAGCTCATGAAAGACAGAGTGGAAATAACCTGATCTCCTGGAAACTCCCTGTAGGAAGCAGCTGTGGCAGCAAACTTCAGCTGTCCAGCGGGCCAGGTTGGGCTTTTAAAGTCCCTGGAGTGTAGAGGGGAGAAAAAAATGAAGCAGAGTGGAGGTTGGGCCACCAACAGCTGTTGCAAACAGTTTCCTCTAACACCATTTTAGCTGTTGGGGTTGTTTTTCAAGGCAGCTACAGGAAGATGAAAAATAACCCCACACAAAGAGTGTCCAGTTTGGAGGGAAAGAAGAAAAACTTGAGAGATGATGGGGTTTCTCTGGCTGGAGAGAGTGCAGGTCTGGAGATCCGAGTGAAGCAACTGCAGAGCAGGTCCTGCTCGCCCAGCATGGCATGTCAGAAGGAGCTGTGCCACAGGGATGTGACTCCAGGGCTGGATGGAGGGATGTGGAGGAAGCAGGACAGCATATGTTCAGCCTCCTCCTTTAACAGGAGTAGTTAATAACTGCTAAACACACGGGGTTTTTAAGAAAAAGGAGATGTTCTGTTGGTTGGAGCCCACATGTCGTCTCTGCAAAACACTTGTCTGAACTGCCGTGATCCATCGGGATCATCTGCTGCTCCCTCTGCAGCGAGGCAATCCCGTGCAAAAAGGCAACCACTCCAGCAGGCATTCCCAGCCCAACACAGGTCCCAGCCCTGAAACATCTGCAGATATTTATGGAGATAACACTATCCAGAGGGGCTGAGTTTCTGACAGAGCAGGGCAGCCATGCCGAGGGGGCCACGGCTGTCACAGCTTGGAGCGAACATTTTGGATGCTGCTGCACAGAAAAAGCAAGACAAGAAGGAAAAATAAAGAAGTTGCTTTCAGCTCCTCCCTGCCTGCCAAAACGTTTGCACAAGTTGGGCATCACCTTGTCCAGAAGTGTCCTCTGGGAATGGTACCACATGGGATAACACAAGGGCAAGGATGCTGTGGCGCCGAGCCTGGAGCATTCCAGGAGCAACCTTGGAGTCGAGGCAGGAGCACTCCAGAGGATGCACTCAGCAGCACAAACAGCAGATGCTCCCTGGGTCCAGCTGCCACAGGGGATTTTTCTCTTGTGGAAATGCTGCCATGTCTCAAAGATGCTTTTTCTCCAATAATCAGCCCTCCAGCTCAAAATGCAGACCCCAGGCATCACCTCCAGGCCCAGCCAGGGTTTCTTCAGGTGGCTGTGTCCCCCATGTGCTTGATACCTTTTCACTCCACACTCTCACCTGCTGTGGGATACGAGGGGTAGGACATCAGTACCTGGACAGCAATGACCCCTTCCTGCAGCACAAGGCAGGCGTCGTGGGGGACACTGGCTCTTGCATTGATGAGGGTTGAGGTTTGGCCTCTGCCAGCCCTTGTTTTTACCTTCCACTTGGTTTCATCACTCAGTCACCTCTTCTGATCTTCTCTACCCCAAATCCTGCAGCTGAGATATGTAGGAAGGGCTTTGGGAGTGGCCAGACATTGCTGGGGGATGGTGGGAGGTGTCTGCTGCCCCTGCTGCACTTTGCATTCACAGACAGAGTTAGCAGCTCAGAAGCAAAAATAAATCAACTTCCATGCCTGGAGAGGACTTCTGCTAAAGGAGGTGGATGCTGCAGTTGGAGCTCAGAGGTTTGTCTTCTCCGCTCTGGTGGGACATGGATGGAGAAGGCAGTGGGGAGGGTTGTCCTGAGGTGCTGTGACCTCGTCCAGATGAGGTTGGCTAGGAACTAAGGGCAGGGGCTGGTTCCTTTTGCCTCCTGGAGAATAAATGGTGGTGTAAGTGGTGGGATTTCAGCGGCTCAAGCAGAGGGGCTGGCAGGAGACTGTTGGTTTAAATCTGCTTGGCTCCATCTCGCCGCCGAACCATTCAAATAAAAAAAAAATTTGAAAAAAAGAAAAAAAAAAGAAAAACCCACCCTCTTACTTTATTTACATTGCACTCAAGTTTCCGCTGTACAAAAGATTTGCAGGTGCAAATATGTCCTGCCTTCATTAACTTCCCCTCCCTTTTTAATTTATGTGATTTCAATTTTCCTTCCCTGTACTGTTAATTAGGGGACCCTCTAATCAGTACCATTATCACAGTGGTATTCATGTTTAGGAAAGCTGCTAAACAAACGCTTGCAAAATTGCTAAATGGCTAATTAATGTCTGTTAATTAAGAAAATTGCTCATGGTAACAAACCATGCCATTGCTGGCAGCAGCTAGAAGGCGAACACTTGTTGAAATTAGTAACGAGGCAGGTAGAGAACATCTGCTCCGGCGCCGGTCCTGGAGCCTGCCATCGCTTCCCATCACCTACTGACAGAGCTCCTGTGCTTTTCTCTACCAATTACACCTCCTTTGACTCAAAAAATACTTTTCTTCTTTTTTTTTTTTTTCCCCCCTCCTCACGTTAACACGCACCGGTCTGTTTCTTGCACCGAGCTCGCGGTTTTTCCAAGCAAATTTTCATTTCTTGCTTTTAAGGGAAATTAAAAAAAAAAAAAAAAAATTAAAGTGGGCGTTCAAGCCCAAAATGTCAGTGACTGCTGCATTGCAGCCTTCAACCTGCACCAACTAATCTCTCCTTTTTTCCCCTAGACATCCTTTCTTTGCTCGCAAGCCATTTTACTCGC
This sequence comes from Trochalopteron elliotii, assembly GCA_024734555.1. Classification (NCBI taxonomy): domain Eukaryota; kingdom Metazoa; phylum Chordata; class Aves; order Passeriformes; family Leiothrichidae; genus Trochalopteron; species Trochalopteron elliotii. Next base: position 78,790 of record JANPWX010000451.1, on the reverse strand, counting down.
ATCCTTAGGGAATCCACCTCGAGGAAGGATGTTGCATCCCTTCAGCGTGGCGGTGCAGCCCCGGTTGTGCCGGCCAAACGCTGCCCAAGTGTGAGCTGGGGCGTGCTCCTCGTCCTCCGCGCTCGCTCCAGCACCTCCAGTGAACCACGGTCAAAACACAAACCCGGAGGTGTTTCCAGCCTTTGGGATGAGAGAGGAAAAAAATATTTTTATTTTTTATTTTTTTTAGATTTTTTTTTCTTCTTCTTCTTTTGGTTTGGGGGTGGTTTTACTATTTCCCCCCAACCTCTCTGGTCCTCTCCTGCACATTTTTTTTTCCTCGTTGCACGCCCCTGCAAAGTGTTTCCCTGTGTGTTTATCATTGCAGACTTGGTTGAACCACTAGACTGTTTACTCTCAATGTGGCCACTGTATTTTGACAGATGTTCTGATTTTGAATATATATATTTTTTTGCATATATCATTACTCATTGTTCAGCTACAAATGAATAGAAACTCAATTTAAAAAAAAAAAGGAAAAATTACTTGATTTAAAACCGGGAGAACTGACTCCCCGACTGAACAGGTCCACCCATGAATCCTTTTTTTAGCTCTTTCTGCGCTTTCATGTGCTAATCTATAACCTCCTTCTACTGTCTGACCTCACAGGGACCGCCTGGGTCACAGCCCTCGCCACACGCACAGCCTCCACCCCACAATCCTAACAGCATGATGGGACCCCACAGTCAGGTAAAGACACTAGTGATGGGTAGGGCTGTGAACCGGGACGTGCGCTCAATTTACTTCTTTTTCCCACCTCTGTAAGCATGCTGGGCAGCGGGTACCCGCTCCCCGGGGAGCATCCCCCCGGGCACCCCAGCTCCAAAGCAAAATGTTGGTTTTTCTCCTATTTTTTTTCTTTTTTTTTTCCTTTCTCTTTTTTTTTTCTTTTTTTTTTTTTTGTGTTTTTTGGATACACAGTTGTCAATGGACTGAGAAGTCAATCGTGGGTATCAGACTGTTTTACCTTCCCAAGATAGCCTGAGAAATTTAACTTGATGTGGGTTTTTAAGCTTCTGTTAGTAGCAGCAGTTGTAAAAAGAAGTAACGTTAAGCCTTTCTTCCTTTTTTTTTTTTTTCAGTATTTAGCACTGGGGTTTTTTGTGTGTGCGTGTCTGTATGTGCTTATTTGCCACTTTTTTTTTTAATATATCTCTATATATTTAAGCTTGAACATTATCTAACACTCAGAGTTTCCCATGCACTAATTTTAACAGCCTCACCTAGTATTGCCGATGTCAAACACGCTCTCAAACAATAAACCTACAGAGAAAATGTCTAAAAAACGGACTCCAGACACCTTTCTCTCTTTTTTTTTTTCCCTTTTGAAATGTAACTTTTTTAAAAAGGATGTCTCCAGACAAAAAAACAAAAAACCACACAAAAATACCAAAAGCAGTGTGTACAGGCTAACCAGCATGCGTGGGAAGCGTGCTGCCTCCCCACGGCCCAGCCCTGACCCCCTTTTGTGTCCCCGCAGCCGTTCATGTCGCCGCGCTACGCCGGAGGTCCCCGGCCCCCCATCAGGATGGGCAACCAGGTAATGCACTCCTGGGATTCTGGATTTCCTAGGGATAGCTGGGAAAAAGGGGAGGAGGGCCAGGTGTGCTGCAGATGCTCCTTGGGTTTGGGTGGCAAACATCACCTCCTTGCTCACCCTCCTTTTCCCTAGTGCCGGAGCATCAGGTGTCGCTTAACGATGATAGTTTAATTTTATTTTGAGGTTTGGGCCTATCCAGGGTGGAAACAGCAGTGAGGAATATGCTGCTTTCCATCCATGGTGTTCCCAGCAGGGCTGTGCCGTGCTGTGTGCTCGCTGCCTGGCTGGATTTTCCCTGCAATCGCAGAAAATTAAAGTGATGGAGATAATCCTGCTGCTGGGTTGACCGAGTGTTTAGATCAGCGGCGGGGTCAAGCGGGGCAGGTCGCTGCTGAATTTTTTGGGTTGGGTTTATCCTCTTATCCCAGCTTATACGAGGGCAGTTTGTTTCTGGCTTCCACCCCACTCCCTGCCTGGATGCATGCATGGCCTTTGGTTAAGGAATTCATCTCCTTGCCATGCAGATCCATAGGGTAATGACCAAGCCAGAGGTTATTTGTCACTAAAGGGAAATTAAAGGAAACCTGTAATTCCTTTGAGCAGCAAAAGTGTCTGTTCAAAAATAATCTTTGGGGAGCTTGTTTTTTGGCTATCAGCGTTATTTTTCTGTAGGTCTAATTAGCAGAAAGAGCAGGATAGTCAGGAAGTAGGATGTACCAGCTTGCTCTGGGTTTGTGCTTGCTGGATTTGAGACTTGAATCTTTGGAACCTGCTAACTGATGCTGAGACAGCTGAGATGTAGCTGAGAAAAACCCAGAAGGGGCTAATGGGGGACCCCCATGCCCGGGTGGCTGGAAGAGCCTTCCACCCAGGGCACTGATGGATGATCTAACAAGGTATGAATTCACTGCACCTCCTCATGGGTCAGTTTTAACAGGACCCCATCCTGCAGTGGTTCTCAGTTCATCCCAAATTCTGCTGGAGGTGAGCACAGGGAGCTGGGCAGGCAGCAGAGGCAGGGGGAACTGGTTTGAGGAAGCTGTTCCCACAGCAGGATCAAGCATTCAGGAGTGGGTAAAGTTAATTAGAAGGATTTTGTTTTTTTCTCCCAAACACCACATATAAAACACATGTTTGTACCTAGGCAGAGCTCAGCGAGGTTATGGTCACATCCTGAGGGACAAGAGGAATAAATAGGCAGGCAGGAAGGTCAGACAGCAGAAGTGTAAATATCCACCTCTGCAGCTCTCCTGCTTTATCTTCCTCCTGCTGCCAGCTCCCAGCCTGCAAAAAACCTGGGATTGGGCTGATTCTGCCTTGGCACAGCCATGTGCACCCAGGGCCTGTGCTGTGCTCCAGCACTGGGATCCTCGGTGTTGATCCAAGTAAAATGCAGCACCGTGGCAAAGCTGTTTACAGTTTGCTTCCCTCAGGCAGACAATATCTGCATTTTTCTTCCCCTTTATCTGTTTGGAGTAGCCTTTGAAGCTTAAATAGCAGCATTGCCCAAGTGGAATGTGAGTTTGGGGAGGGGGAGCATCTGCCTTCCTCCCAGCCTCGCTCTGCTGCTCATGGTGCATCTCCCCTCCACAGCCAATGACTCACTGCCTGGTTTGGCCCTGGTGCTGCGTGTTACCAGGGTGCCATGCTGCTCTTCACCTTTCCCTGCTGGATTTGACACCACTGCCCCACTCAGATTTTTCCCTTGCTTTCCTAAAATACAGCAGCATTTGGCCTGGGGGGAGGGGGAAACGCCTTGTTTGGGGTTTAGAAGGGATTTGCAGAAGGATGAGGGAGGCAAACACCTGGAGGCTGTAGCAGTGGGATGTGGGATGCAGTGGGAATGCAGCAGGATGCAGAGGGGATGCAGGATTTATTTTTTTAATCTTGCTCCCTTGCTTTCACAGCCCCCGGGTGCTGTTCCCGGTACACAGCCATTGCTGCCCAATTCGATGGATCCCACGCGACAGCAAGGTAAACCCAGCAGAGGAGGGCCAAGCACTGATGTTCCTAATGAGCTGTTAATTCGGGACCCAGAGTGACTTCTGTGCTGTGTAACACCCCTGCTTTCCTCCAACAGGGCACCCTAACATGGGCGGCCCCATGCAAAGGATGAATCCTCCGCGAGGGATGGGCCCCATGGGTCCTGGTCCGCAGGTAAGCCCAGTGCCAAAGCACATCCTACAAACCATGGGAACAACCTCCTGGGGCTCAGAGGGCTGGGAGTTCCCCCCACACACACACACCCTGTTCCCCCCATTAGTGTTAATGCATTTTACATTAGTCTTGCATCTGGAAATCCCTCCTTTTAACAGGAGTGAGGTCTTCAGAGCTCATTAAGGGTATTGCAGCCTCCCTCCTGCCCTTCTGTCAGAGGGGATGGCACTTAGCTCCGCTCTGGAGCAGCCTTTGAGTGCATTATACTGCCTTCCTGGGAAACTGTTACGACCCTAACTGCAGGAGAGGGAAAGGAGGCTTGCATTTGAAATTAATAAATAAAAAGAAATGGCAAAGATCCCTTTAGCAAAGGGAATAAGGCTTTCCCCTGCGAGGTTCCCCTCCACCTGCCCCTCTTGCTGCCTTGCTTGAGCTCTCTATTTCAGGAAAGGGGAGTAAACTCTTGAAATTAAGCAGATCTGGGTTAATATATGCTGTCGTTCCCTTGATTCACTTTATGGAGTGGCTTGTTGTTGACTCACTCCTGTTTGTTCCTTCTACGAGACTTCAAAACCAGATTACCATATTTTGGTTGGAGGTTTATCCTCTCTGCATCGTCGCCTACGTGGAGTTTGTAGCGCGAGGATCAGAGTCTGTCAGGAGACGAGCGGGTGCGCTGGAGTTTTGTTTTGTTTTTCCCCTGGAGACTGTTGAGATAAGTGAATGTTGTGTGAAGAGGGAGATGTGTCATGTCTTTAGCACCAACCTGAGGATGCTGCTCAGGGGTGCTCAGCCATGTCCGCAGGCACACGGATCCATCCTAGGGCAGGAGACAAAAGTCCTGCGCGAGCACCGTTTTCACAGGCGAGCCCTCCCATAGCGCTGCTGCTGTGCTGAAAATCCTCCTTTCCTGGAGGATTACACCCAAAAAGAAAAAAACCCAAAGGCATTTGCAAGCGTGGCCTGCGCCAAGGCGAGCGGCGGCGGCTTGCCCGGGGGAGGCTGCTTCCCACTTCCAGAGCTCGCCGCGAAACTTGGAAGCGGCGAGCGGGCGCTGAGCGCCGCGTGGGATGGCGGCGGCTCTGGGAGCCGGCAGGAGTTGTGAAATGTTCAGAGCTTTATTTTTGACTCCGCCGTTCCCTGTGTATGTACATTAGGGAGAGGGTTTTTTTCTTTTTAAGAGGCAGCCTTTCCCTGGAGAAGCGCTGGGCTTCCCAATCTGGCACCCGCAGGCGCTGCCTCCCTGCAGCCATCCAGGAATCGGTGCCTGCGCAGGCGAGCCACCAAAAATACCGACCCAGACCCAGCAGCCCCTCACACTTTGTTGTGCCCAGGGCTTGTTTTCCTTAAAGCTTTGCATTGAGACCTTCCTAAATACTTCTCAAACGATTCCAGAGGGCTGCAGAACATCCAGCCAGGGCATCCCAGCATCCTGACAGCAGCTCCTTATTACACAGCAGTGATGAATCATCCCTTTCAGCTGATTGCCGCTGCCTTTTTTCCCTTTAAGAGTCCCATTTGTAGCTCTGCAGAAGCCAGGACAGGGTTTGCCAGTGCCAATATGAAGAGGGTTTGTAGCTCTCTGGGTTTTGGTGGTGCCTTGCCCAGGTCTCTCAGCACAGCTGCATTCCCTTCTCACCCTCTCTGAGCATCTTTGAGCTGGCTTCGTTTTCCAGCTTTTCAGCTCCAATTAAAAACGCTGAGCCCTTTTTTTAAAAAAAAAAAAGAAAAAAACAAGGGGCTTGATGCTGCTATTCAGTATAAATGGCTGAAATTTCGATCAATTAAGGACTTGCTGGTAATTTGTTTGGGGAAAACCCTTTTCTGCCTCTTCAAAACAAACTTTGGTTATGTCCTCAGCAGTGCACCATCACTGGTGCATCCATAAATCCAGGTAAAAATTGACAGCACCAAAGTATTGTACTTAAAATCCAGTTTGGAGCACTCTTAAGGGGCTGTGGTGCAGGAAGTGGCCAGATATCCCTCCTCTTGCTGTAGCAGTTTTTCTTTAAATGGCAGAAATACAGTCCAAAAAGGATGCATTACAGAAGAGAGGGAGGTGGGAGGGGAAGAGCAGCAACGCGACCTAAATCTGGCTGCACGTCGCCTGGAGGGCACATGGAGCAGAGCACAGACCAAATGGAGCGCGGCATTCGGGGGATTCCTCTTCCTCCACTGCCTTGGGCTTGGCTTTGTACTAGAGCCGGTTTTAGGAGATGAGGGATGCAGATCTGAGGCTCCCGGTCCCAGCTGGAGGCTAAGCCAGGGAGGAATAAGGCAGGAGAGGAGGCCCAGGGGCCTGCCTGCCCTCGCCCACTCCCCACGGCTTCAGATCCGCTCCGGGGGATGGAGCAGAGAACTCGGGAGCAACAGAAAAACAAGCCTGGCATGGTATTCCCTACTTCAGCAGTCATCCAGGGAGCAAGGAGTGCTCCATCTCAGGGGGAGCTCATGCAGCCTTTCCTCATCCTTACACTGCAGCAGAAACCTTCCAAGTGGTGCCTTTTCTCCTTGTCCTCCTGCCCCTGTTTCCTCCTGCACAAAGGGAAAAATCCAAAAGGTTGTAGCTGGTGCTGAGGGCTGTGAACAGAATTGTCTCATGGAGCTGAGAGGAGGATGTTTTCCCTCCACAGAGAGTAGGGAGGGGGAACTTTGGGGCTCAGCCTGGCTCCCATCCATATTCAGCTGTCTGTTTTTTTTTATAAACACAATTGCCTCTTATGTTCATCGTCATTAATTTTTTTTTAAAGCTCATTTTTGCACAAAGACCCACTTGGTTTTTTGTTTGCTTATTGGCTTTTTTCCCCCCTTTCTCTTGTGTCTCTGGTGTCCCTTCCCGTTACGGTGGACTGACCCTTGGTTATCGTTGCAGAACTACGGCAGCGGCATGAGACCTCCACCCAACTCCCTAGGTCCTGGCATGCCTGGAATTAACATGTAAGGCAACCCCCACGCTGGGAGGTTTCACCACTGACTCGGGACTTTCTGCAGAAAAACACAACATTTATTTTTTCCCCTGTTTAATTTTGTCCCCAGGGGGCCGGGCGCCGGTAGACCGTGGCCGAACCCCAGCAGTGCTAACTCAGTGAGTATCTTGGAGCAAGAGCAGGGTTGGTTGGGAAGTGTCCTGCAAATGAGATCATTCCCCATTAGCTGAGCCCTGCTAATGAGAGGGGGTTCCCCAGCCCATGGCTGAACCTGTCTCTCTTGTCCCTACAGATCCCATACTCTTCTTCATCGCCTGGTACATACGTGGTGAGTCCTCCTGCCCCAGTTGTCTATCCTTTCGTCAGGAGTTCATGTGGTTTGGGGGAATCAGTGCCATGGGAGGTGTCTGGGCTGGGTTTGGGGGTTGGGAGTTGGAGGAGGTGTTTGCAGACATGGAAGGGTGAGCAGTGCTCATGTTTGCACATCTGACACTGACTTTGTTCCCACAGGGTCCGCCCGGCGGCGGTGGCCCTCCAGGGACACCCATCATGCCCAGTCCTGCAGGTACGAGCCCCCTGAGACCCCTCTCTGTCCAGGGCCATCTCTGCCCTATTGGTAATGACCAATTTTTGTGGCTTTTGGCTTTCTGGGAAGTGAGTGGCATGGGCTTCTTGAATTCTGGCTTGCATTTGGGGTTGTTCCTACAATCCCCCGTGGATTTGGCTGCTGTGGGGCTCAGGAAGGTGAGGAATTACCTTCCCACCCTTCCTAGCCAGGAGTTGAATTATTTTTCACAGTTGAATTTCTGTGATTAAAAACTTTGTGGATCTTCATTAAATACAAATTAGCCAGAAAATGGTGGTAGTTAGAAGGAATTTTGGGTGATAAAATACAAAAGAATGAGTTCAAGTGGCATGAGTTTGTTTTAATTAAGAAATGAATTAATCACCCGACTTACTGGGCTTCACTGTTCCACAGATTCAACAAATTCAAGTGACAACATCTACACAATGATTAATCCAGTACCGCCCGCAGGCAGTCGATCGAATGTAAGTCTGCTTTCTAATAATTTACATATCAGATACCATAACAAATCATAATTAACTTCATCAGTTGAGAGTAAAGCAGTTTAATTGATTTCAGCCATTTGTTACAAAACAGAAATAAAACAAACCATCAAAAAGCGATTAACTCTTGGGCGACTTTGTTAATTTTTTATGCTTATTAAGAGAGCAGTAGTCCTGCTGCTCCGGCCAAGGTGCTGGGTTTTGTGGGATATAGGCAACCTTAAATGCTGTGGAATGCTGGTTGGAATGCTGTGCTGCAGCTCTGGGTCTGCCATCCAGCCAGATTTTATAGGTAAACCCACAGACCATAAGCCCCACAGCCTCAGGGGGTGATACAGCCTCAGGTTGTGCCAGGGACTGTTTAGAATGGGTATTCAGAACATTTTTTTCATGGAAGGGGTTGCCAAGCATTGGAATGTGCTGCCCGTGGCAGTGGTGGAGTCACCATCCCTGGAAGTGTCCAAGAAATGTGTGGATCTGGCACTTCAGGGTATGGTTTAGTGGTGGTGCTGACTTAACTGTTGGACTTGGTGATCTCAGAGGACTTTTACAGCCTCAGAAATTCAGTGATTCTACAAGACCTCCCTCCTTGCCCTGCTCCAGAGGGATGGCTGGGGCAGGGACAGTCCTCAGGAGCCACCGTGGCAGCTGCTTGGGGTTGTTTTGTGGCTGATTTTGGTTTTGTCACCTTTTTCTTCCGCAGTTCCCGATGGGCCCCGGCTCTGACGGCCCCATGGGCGGCATGGGCGGGATGGAGCCCCATCACATGAACGGATCATTAGGTGAGCCACCATGGTCCTTCATTCCCTGGGGACACTGGAAGAGCATCCCAGTCCCTGCTCCCATCCTGGGGTCAGCCCCCAGTTCACATCAGTGCTCAAAGCAGAGCCTTTGGGTGGAAATCAGTGAGGCTGTGGGGGGGCATGGGGCCGTGGCTGCAGGCCCAGTAAGGCTCTTCTTCCTTTCTCTCTCCTCTCTGCAGGGTCAGGAGACATAGATGGACTTCCAAAAGTAAGTGGGGTTGTTTGCAGGATGGGTGTGTGGGCTTTCCCCAGCACTGGGGTGCTGCTGTGACCCTGATGGATGGGGACACGGGGAATGTGACTGGGGTGGGCAGGGCTGTGTCCTGCCCCATGGCATTGTCCTGCTCACCACCTGCCCTCTGGTCTCCCACAGAATTCTCCAAACAACATAAGTGGCATTAGCAATCCCCCGGGCACTCCAAGAGACGACGGGGAGCTGGGAGGCAACTTTCTCCATTCCTTCCAAAATGACAATGTGAGTGAGGGCCTGCCTGGGGATGGGGGGACAGACCCCAAGGTGTCCTGGCACTGGGATGGGTGGGCTTGGTATGGTGGTGGGTGCCTTTTGGACTTGGGTTGTGCCCTGTGCGAGCTGCTCCAGGACAGAAAAGTGGGCAGGAGGAAATGAGACAGTGGGTGGAAGCTTGGGGTCTGTGGTGGGATGGGGGTGCAGGGGTGGAGAGGAGCTGGTGCAGAGGTGGCTGTGCTGGTCTGGATGATTTGAAGGCTCTGTGGGTGGCTGCAGACATCCCTCCTCTTCTCCCTCTATTAGCAGCATATACACATGTGCATGTTAATTATTTGTTTTAAATTGCATCTCGCCCCATACTGACCTGCTGATTTTCTTCCCGGAAAAGCAAGTTACTGCGCAGATTAGGCCCTGATAAATTGGAGTCTCCAGCATATCCTCTCTTCCTGGTTTATTAGATCCAATTAGGTTGCTGTGTAGTTGTCATCAGCCTCCTTTTGCATCCCTCTCTTCAATGTCCAGGGCTCTGACCCGCCTGGTTTCTCACCGTGGCTCTGTCTCTCTTGCAGTATTCCCCCAGCATGACGATGAGTGTGTGATTTCCCTCCCCCTCCTCCTCTCCAGGATCAAGAGAGTCAGCTGCCATTCGGAGGATCTCAACGAATTATGCAAGAAGAAGAAGAAGAAGAAGAAGCTAGGTGTATGGGCAGGGACACGCGTGGCGGGGGCCAAAACCCCAGGTTTAGTTTCATGCAATAAAAAGGCTGAACTTTTTATTCCATAAAACATGAAGGACAAAACTTAAAATATTTCAAGACATGACAAGACCCTTCTTTGTGCAGAAGGGTTTATATATGTACATGACACTTCTTTTTGGAAACAAACGGAAGCCTCTAGCACCCAACTCCAATCTCTTTGCTTTGTTCTTTTAAATAAAGACAGAAACCGAACCTGTTGTATGTTTGTGCCGTGCGACACCAGGAAGCTAGTCTAGATATGAAATCATGTTGTCTCTGTTGTAGTCATTTTTTTAAATAAACTGGACAGTTTACAATGGTGGTTTTCGTTCAGAAGGCCTGTTTTTCTTTTTGTTTTTTTCTCTTTTTTTTTTTTCCTTTTTTTTTTTTTTTTTTTTGGTTCTGGGGTTTTTTTTCCCTTGTATTTTTTGGGGGTTTTTTTTGGTTGTTTTTTTTTTGTTCATTTGCAGCACAACGCTTCCTCCTCCAGTTAACAAGATCTGCTTTGGGGAAGAGACTCCACCACCTCGTTATAAACTTGTTAACGCAGGTGACCCCTTCTAGGATCACATCCTCGAATGAATCGTGATCTTGCTCTCTGTGACTGTGGCATGCACTGTGTTAGTCTTTCCCCCCCCTCTGAGTACAAGAAGAAATCTCTTGTCCCTCCCTTCCCCAGAGTCCTTCAGCTGGTTCACTGCAAAAATTGATTTTTTTAATAATTTTTTTTTTTTTAATCCACTGGAAAAAAAAAAAGGATTAATCTGACCTGGGACTTTGAAACTGTGATCTCCAGCTAACTTTGGGATTTTCTGGGGGTTTTATTTGCTTTGGGGGTATTTTGCAGGGGGGTTTCTTTTCTTTAGAGATGTGCTCTTGTCAGGATTTCACTTATCTATGATTTGGAACTGGATGGAGATATTTTTTAAGGAATTCTTGTTGTTAAAATGTAACCTTGCTATTCTGTAGGCTCGCTCTGTAATAAGAAAATAAAAATTAATGGCAAGCATCGAAGGCCCTTCCTTCTGGTGGGAGAGGAAGGGACGAGCCAAGGCGGCGGGTTGGGATCTCTGTACATGACACTACCCTGTAGTTTGGTCTTGGTTTTTCTCCAGCTCCCATTTCTGCTCCATGTATATCATATTCTGTAAAATATTCTCTCCCTTGGATTTGACCTTTGTGCGGATTATTGAAAGCATTGTATCTTGTTTCAGTGTTTTTTCTTACCTTGTAGTCTGGTTCGAAAATTACCGAGAGGGAAAAAAAAAAAATAATTATTATACATTGTAGTTTGTGTACGATATTTGTTGATAATGTTTTATTAAAGGGATGTCTTTTTTCCGCACCCCTTCATTGAAATGTTTTTGGGGGACATTTGGCTTGTTTTTATTATTCTGACTGCAAGACATGAGATGACAAAACAAATTATTTTTTAGTGTGTAATACGAATAATTTTTTTTTTAATGTTTGCCTTCTTTTTCCTAGGCATTTTCATTCTGCTTTACCTGTAGAAAGTCAGGAGGGAGGGAGGGGTGGGTGGGATGGAGGGGTCTGAGGGTGTCAGTCTCATAGTTACAGTCAGGTTAATACTCTCTAAGTAATGCAGATTTGTTGCATACCCAGGGGCTCCTCAAGGGGTCAAATTTTTACCTTTTCCACTTTACATCTTGTTCAGGTTTTGGGGGTTTTTTCTTTTTTTTTTCTTTTTAATTTTTTTTTTGTTCTGATGTGAGGAAATGAAAGGACCGGTTTTAATGTATTTTAAAATGAATAGCTAAATTATTGTCTTCATTGGTATGGGATGGTTTTTTGAATGAAAACGGTTCCCCCTCCTTCTCCCCCCTCCCCCTGCTGTAATAAATATCAACATAAACATTTGATTTCGGTGCTCTGCAGTTTTTTCCTGGTGTTTGCTGCCAGACCCAGGGCGGGAGTTGGGCATTTTTTTCCAACCTTTATTGAGAACCAAACCCAAGATTTGAGGTGCGGGAGCAGAGGTGATGCAGAGCTGAGAAGGTGGCATTTTAGGGGGGTGGCTGAGTCTGGGATTTCAAAATCCCAAAGGGATTTGGCTGCAGTTCAGGACCTAAGGGAGGGTTAACGATGCCTGCTTGTTTCTTGGAATTTTTTATTTTTTTTTAACATTTTGAAAATTTAGCCTAGAAAATGGTCGATGTTGTCTGCACCAGGCTGAGGATGGGCTGGCCAGACCCTTGCCCTACCCACACCCAGCCCATCAGGCTGCAGGCAGAGAGGGGTGTTTTAGGGGCTGAAAAGGGGGATTTTTTGGTACACTGTTCCCCAGGCTTTGCTCGTTAGAGCCTGGAGGAGCTCCCCAGGCTTTGCTCATTAAAAGCTGGAGGAGTTGGGATGCCAGTGTGATGATGGAGGCTGTTCTGCCCTGCAGCAACTCCCTGGGCCAGGAGCTGGGTGCTGCTACTTCATTTTGCCAGAGTCCTGCACTGCTGGGAGGTAAGAAAGGGAGGGGAATACATGAGTGGTGTTGTCAAATACATAAATATTGAACTTGTAATGGGGTCTGTGATCCCCTCCTTGGGCAAGAGCTGCAGTGCTGGGTGGCATTGCAGGAACAAACAGCTCCAGGAGCTACTGGGGATGGAGAAACCCAGGCAACCCAACCTGGTTCCCCAATGGGCAGCACCAGAGGTTGGGGGAAAGACTGGGAATTTTTAGGGCTTTGGATGAGTGGTTGCAAGTTCCAAGTGCCTGAAATACTCCCAGGAGCTGCTGTGTGAGACTTGTTCTCTACCTTTGACTAGTTGAGGCAGGATGTGGCTGGCTGTGAGCTTTCTCCCTCCTTGTGGGAATGTTCAGGCGTGGGCTGTGGGGGCTGTGGACCATCCTGGAGCTCTGCTGCTCCTGGGGAATGCTCCCACCTGGCACTGGCACCCACAGCCACGTCACTGCTGGAATTCCAGCAGTGAGCACTGCGTGGTTGTGGATGCTCCTGAAGCAGAGGGTGAGGGGACAATGCATTGGATAGCTGCTGGATTTGGGAGCCCCCATCATGCCTGCACAGCCCATCAGCAGAGGAGCAGGGTGTGTTTGCACCCTTTGCTGCCAGGGGAGGTTTGCTTCCAGGGTAATGTCACAGATGTCCATGTGCAGCCATGCCCCACTGTGGATTTTGGTCCAGGCAATCACATCCCCCTGTGCTTTGTGAGCATTGTCCATCACTTGGTTTCATGACCCCTGAGGGGTTGAGGCTGATGAGGAAATCCTGCCCTCCCAGACCCCTGGGGCCATCCCTGCCTACCCAGGCCCTGCTCAGCTGCCCAGAGCAGCAGGCTCCTGCACTGCTGCCTGTTGTGGTTTTATTGTGGGGCATAGAAAAGTCCTTCCTGTTGGTTCTTAAGGGTTACAGGCTGGTGTTATTAAATATCACCATGAAACTGCCAAGTTCCCTCCTCGAAACGTCTCCTGAGCCCAGCCTCAGGGATAATTGTCTCCCCCATTAGTTTTCATTAAATTAAATGCAGGAGGAGGATCAGAACAACCAGGGGCTCCAGGCTGAGCACGGTGTGTACTTGTTGGCATGATGTGTGCAGCCTGTGGAGCTGGATTTTGCAGTGGGAGCAGTTCAGGGAGTGGTGGAGAGCTCTCCTGTGGGCAGGCAGTCTCCTCTGGGTCCTGCAGAGCTCTCCTGTGAGCAGGCAGGCTCCTCTTCCTCCTCATCTCGGGCTCCTGCCACCCCATTCGTGCAGGTTCTGCTTCCCTGGCTGCCGTTCATGAAAAGTTAATGCCTGGCCCTGGTCCGTGCTGAGGTAACACCATTCGTCTGCTGACGAGCCTTTATAACTTATTGATGCCAACCCAGATGTGCCTCTGTGACCCATTGTTGGGCTCCCCATCCCACCTCCCTCAGCTGGGCTGATTCCAGCAGGCCACACTGGGGGAACTGGGAGAGCTGAGCCATGCACAGAGTGCTTGGGAAATGCAGCAGGACACCAGGGACAGGTGGTAGGGGCTGCCTGGTTCAATCCAGGACTACAGAGTCAATCCAGAGTCAATCCAGGACCACAATGGGCCAACCCGAGCACCTGTGCCAGGTGCCAAGCTGGGAGGTCCACTCACCCCCACCTTGAGCTCCCCTCCAGGCCCTCAGAGGAGCATTCCCTGCACGAGGATCTGCTGCTCCTTCCCCTGACACAGAGTACTCTTTCTCCCCAGCCTCAGGTGAGAATGGCTGTGCCTCAGCAAAGCAGGGACATAACCTCACAAGCTTGTGTATGCTCCCCTCACCTCCAGTGGCTTCCTGATGCCTCACACAACCCCTGTAGCCTCATTTTCCTGCTGACCATCCTGTGTCTCCCTGCTTCTGCTATTTTTCAAAACTCCCTTTGCTCTGCCTCTGTCCATCCCTCCCTGTGCTTGTGCTTTGTCTCAGCTCAGCCTGGAAACAGCAGGGTTCCAGCTTCCCTCAGTCTCTCCCCTTCAACTGCCTGCCCTGACAGAGATGTCTTTGTTGAGAAGTAAAGGCAGCTGAAGGGACTCTGCCTCTTCCACACAAACCATCCCCACAAATTCCCACATCCACTAGAAGCACATGAGGTGTTTCACCTCTGTACAACCCCTCCCCACCACAGCTGCTCTTCCAACCAGGCATCCTCAGGGAAATTCTGTCCTCAGGAATGCTAACGGGCAGCTGGCTGCCCTACAGGGCTTCCTCCCTAGGACGGGTAATGACCCGAAGCTGGAAGAGCGAGGGGATGTCAAGCAGGGCCCGTGTGACACAGCAGGGAGCCAACAGCCCGAGAAAGAAACACCCACTGCGTGTGACAGGCTCTACAGAGCACGGCTCTGTTAAAATGTATTCCCAAACACCTGGGTGCAAATCACAGACCTGAGCAGATTTACTCTGGTGAGCTGAATTAGGCATCCCTGGAGCAGGCAGGATTAAGATGATGCAGAGCAATGCAACACTTAAAAGGTTCTCTTTCAAGCACTTCTCCTAACTATGGGGGGATTTGTTAATTTAGCTTGCAGCCACTGCATCCCAATTTACAGGGTGCAATTGTTGATCTCAAATGTGACTGGTGAATGTTCCCGAAATCTGCCGAGTGGAGCTGCCTGATGGACTGGGGCTGGAACACACAACTGGGGTGTTCATCCAGATGGCCAGGGATCACAAAGCACAGACCAGCCTCTGACACCAGACACTGAAGTGAGATGAGTTTCTTGGAAATGTGCTCTTCCACACCTTAAAATAGAGCAGGCTGTCCTCTCCCTTCCCATGTGCTGGAGGGTATCAGAACTGCAAAACATTCTACATTTGGCTGCAGCTAATTTAGCTTTCATTTTACAAAACCCACACTAATCCCCCCATGTTAAAAAGAATACGCTTCCTGCTCAGTTAACTCTGTGTGGCAGGAAGAAATTCTTCCTTTGTATTTTTAGCAGCAAATACCAGCTACAGGCACCAAAGTTTCCCGCTACATTCTACACCACTTTCCCCAAATGCACAGGTCTCTTCATCCAGGATTGGGGGATAAAAGGACTGCGGTTCTACAGATCCAACAAAGCAATCCCTCCGATTAAGTGCTTTGGGAACTAAGCACAGGGCAGCACGACACATACCACAGCAGCCAGGAGTAAAACAAAGTCAAAGCCAGGCAGAATGAAAAAGGCTCGTGGCTCAGGCTTTCCCCTTGAAGCTTTGTAAGTGTCTTCTGCATTCAGAGGGACTCAAAGCAACCTCGGGAATAGGTTTGAGTCTGGCTCTGTGCAGAAGCACACTGAGAGCAGAGCCTGCGCAGAGGAATAATGACTGGCTTATGTTCTTCCCAGGCAATGGAGGAAGAGTGCAGGAGGATGCATCTGATGACTTCTCTAACCCAAATCCAGAGGTGAGCCCCTAAAATGAAAGAGTTTCTTCATGCACTATTTAGTTAAAAAAAAATTTTTACTTTCAGTAACAATATAATTTATTTTTTAAAGTAAATTAATCCACCTTTCTTTAATTATATGACAGTTCTGGCAAAGAGAAGCAGCAGGTACAGTTGGTGAAGTATTTCCATTTGAGCTGAATTTCACAAAGTTCCATGCAGATACAGTGCCAGAAACTTCTTGAATGTGTCTGGCTGAAAGCCAGAAATTCCAGCGGGCTTCTGCAGAGAAAAAGACACGGATGCTCAGTTTGCAGTGAAGTGATTAATGTAGACAAACAACGGCTTTAAACATGCTTGAATAAGACTTTCAGGCATGGCAGCTTCCAAATTGTGCTCTCCCTCCCCAGAAGGGTTTTTGTGGGGGTACTTGCACTGGTGTCAGTATCAGAGGGCAGAAGCCCTTTGCCTGTGAGTGATGCCCCTCCCAGTATAACCAGTACTGGCAGCCCTGTGCTCTATTTACTCCCCAGAGAGGCTGACGGTGGCTTGTGAGCGCTCCCTTCCCCAGAGCTGGTTTTAAACAAGCACATTATGGGATGGTGGATTACAGCTGGGGGTATCTGTATGGAGGAGCTCATGTTAAGCTTGGCATGTCGCACATCAGCGCTACAAATACCCAGGAACTGGTCCCTTCAGAAACACCTGCTTAGGTAAAAATGAGGCCAGTGTCCACTTCAGGTCCCTCCAGCTGGTTTAATGCCTGTTGCAGCTCTGTGCCAGCTCCCAGACCCCCCAGCTGTGATGAAAGGGAAGCACTTCTACGACCATTTCCCGAGTTTTCCTTACCGTAACAACTCCTTTCTTGACTTCTGGGACACACTGGGCTCTCTCATACAGGTTCTGATCAGAGTCAATCCAGACTAGATTTTTTACACCATCATTAGAGACAAGGTCTGTTGTATTTAACTGGAACACCATGAACTGGAAGAGCTGTCCATCTGTGCCAATGCTTTGCACCACTATTGGCTGCTCCAAAACTTTGGGATCATTCTAGGAAAAGAAGGGGCATGTGGGGAAGAATGTTTCAAAAGCTAGTCACAACAGAAATTGTGTGAGTACTTGCTGATTCTGCATCTTTGGGCTGGTTTAAAGCCAAGATTTTAATAAATACATTGTTACCTTGCCCAGAAAATTACTCTAGTCAAACAAGTTTTGAATGTAGATTTTGTATTTTAATTAAAATTCCTCCTTCAGCCAGCAATGAAGTGTCAATTTACATACTGAGCTGTGGGATGGGTTAGAGTTTTACAGCTGAACTTACTCCCTGGTTCCTGCCCATACCACCCTGCTGCACCACAAACACGCTCATTGCTGTGCAGTGGATTTCTGGATCTCTGAAGGTTGGGTTTTCACCTCTGGATGTGGAAGTTTGGATGTGAAAATTACTGTAAGGGGCTCTCAGGCCTCCCTGCACTGGCTGTAGCAGTAGAGGAGGAACAGAGGCCCAGGAGCAGCCTCCCATACATACCCCATGGAGCACCTTGGCCTTGGCCAGAGCGTTGCCAAAAGCAAACATCAGCATTTTAGCACGGAGCTGCTCCGGTCTGAACCTGTCTGTGCGAACGTTGGCAGACTCCAGGAAGAACAGGGTGTGAGGATGAGGGTAGGGATAACCATCTCTGAAACCTAAAGGGCACATAATCATGTCAGAAACCGCTCAGGAAGACACTAGGCAGCCAAGGTTTTTCTCCCATTATCTTCAGGAATTGTTCAAGTAGTTTGCTGGGGTTTAAGTTCTTGTCCTCACTCCTGCTTAGGAAGGCAACAATACACTCACCACAGGTCTGGAGCACTTGCACTGCAAACCTGTGCCCATTCCTCTGTCCCCTCATTCCCACACACTCCCTATTCTCAGCTGCCCCCAGAAGGACAAGGACTCCCAAGTTAACCCAAACACAGATAATTGTCACCAACACTGACCTGTGTCATTGAGCTCTTTGTACACGTTCACCTCCTGAAGATCGATTGTAGGTGCAATGGGATAGAAGGTCTCCAGGACATGTTCTTTGGTGGCCAGTATCTCCTCCTTGGAGGCTACTGGTGGTATTGGGGTCATAGAGTTCATGAGTATTCCATTCAGCCCACGGACCTGAAGGAGGATGGATTCTGGGGAGGGAAATTAGGCTACAGTCAAACACTGGTGAAATAACATCGGGGACGATGTACATTTCCTTTTGCCAGTCTGCTCTGCAAGGCTCACTCTCTCTCCCTCACCTCCAAACTCATCTTAAATAGGAGCTCAGCTGTAGGTTCTTCTAAAATGCCAATGTTAGTTGCTAGGGTTAAGTTCTTAACTAAACATCTTTAGAAAAACAACAGAACTGATTTAGGACACAAGAAAATAAACAATCAGACCTAAGGCACTGGTTCCCTTCTCCCACCATCTTGTCAGTGTTGATCTCCTCAGGGACAGCATCCTGCCATCATCCAAGGCTACCCATGCCAACAGCACTATTTAAACCAGAATTACATGGTTCCAGAAATTGTTTCATTTTCTCCAAGTCCTCAGCCTTAAAGCCAGGAGCTTTGCTACCCCTCTTATCTTACAGAGCTAAATGCTTCCATCACAGAAGCAACTGACCTCTTTCCCACGTTGCTGCTATTCTGTAGTTTCTAGCCAACATCCTTTTACTCAGAGAAGGATACTTCCCAGACATTAACCTGCATATATGTATCAGGTTTTCAAACAGCACTGGGCTGTAAAACAAGAAAAGAAACAGTTACATAAAAATGAGATCATACTAGCAGGCAGATGCTTCTGGGGCACAAATGCTGTAAAATTACTGTATGTAAAACATATAATGCCATAACACTCCCAAACAGTTAACAGAGATTGCAGACTGGTATCACACACACCAGCCCTGTTTCAAGTTGGCAGAGGTAATGCTTACAATTATTTTAAAAATTGATACTCTGCATCAGCTAGAAGCAGATCTTGACTTGAAACAGAGACACTGGCCTGAAAGAAGCTTTGATCTAGTGTAGTATTTATGTCAGTGCTACTGTCAATATTGAGAATTGGGTTTTATTTGTTGCTTTGGCTGGTTTTTGTTTGTTTGTTTGTTTGTTTGACAATCCGATGCAAGGAGTCTTGCACAGCAGACCCTCTTTCCACGGAAGAGCTGTGTATGAATTTTCACTGTAGCATTTTAAACCTCCCCTATAGCTGAGGACTCACCAGTATTTTTCCCTCCTGGGAGCCACCTCTGCCGTGTCCCAGAGCCGCGCATGGGACACGACGTGTTTCGCCCTCTCCTCGAGCTCCTGGAGCCCGAGAGCCGGGTTATCCACGATGCCCTGCACGGCTGGGGGCAAACCTTCCACGAGCTTCGTCTTGGTGAGCCACTGCGCCTGCCGCACTCCTGGAAACACAACGCAACGCGATCTATCACAGGCGGCAGTGGCGATCCTCAAGGCCCCCTTCCAACCCAAGCCCTTCTGTATGTGACCGAGGCTGCCTGGCAGCTCATGGGGTCGGGCAGGCTCTTCACTGCCCGTGTTTTATGCTCTGTGTGAGGAGAACCCTTGGCAGGCGGAGAAGGGCGAGTGCTTGGGAAGGGGCAGCGCGGGGTGTCTGGTACCTTCCAGCATGCGGACACCCTGATGGCAGATGTAGCACCCGCGCTCCTTGTACAGCGGCATCTCCTCGTAGCGCGGCCCCGGCGAGTGCCAGGGGTCGCGCCAGCCGCGGTCCCAGGGCGGGAAGCGCGGCCGGGCCAGGCCGGGCACGTAGTGCAGCCGTTCCGCGTACGTGACGGTGTCCAGCTCCACCTGCTCCCGCACCGGCCGCGGCTCCACCATCTCCGCCCGTGGCTGCAAACG
>JANPWX010000451.1:0-58933 GCA_024734555.1 Trochalopteron elliotii | reverse complement strand
GGGGGGAGGAGGGGGGCACTTGAGAGACCGTCCCTGGGCGGGTGCTGGCGGGGCCCGCACGGGCAGCAGTCGAGGCCCGGGGTTGGGTCCGCTGTGCTCCGGGGCGGCCTGTCCGAGGCCCCGGGCGCGCATAGTAAGTGATCGAAACTCTGGAAATCTGCGCAGCCCCGAGCCCGGGCGTCTCGGACTCACCCGCGGCCACGTTGGGTTACCCCCCGCTTATAGCCCGTGGGTGTTCCGGACCCCGGGACAGAGCGGGCGCCGTGGGAAGCCGGGCCAGTCGCCTTTGGTTTTCTCTTCCGTTCCCCGCCCCCCCCCCCCCCCCCTTAAAATAAGTGTGTTTCTGTTACAGGGGTGAAGGTTGCTTAATTAATCGACCTTGACAATTAAACTGCTGGAAGCGCTAAATGTTCACTTCCTCCACTTCGTCACCCATGGCTTCATAATTTCCTGTGGGCCGCTTTGTGTCCAAGGGATGCGGACACGAGCGCGTTGTGAACAGCCTTAACTCAGCCCATGTGTAAAAAGAGCGGGGTCTCTGCGATGTCTGCAGCGTGGTTTTGACCTGAGGAGCGAGTGTTCCAGGGGTATAACTCGATTGGAAGCAAGGGATAAAATCCTGTGCTTCTTGGCCTTCCCTACCTATGCAATTAAAGTCATATATTCAAAGCTCATAACCAAAGTGGTTGTTTGCCTGAGACTTTGCCCTCTTTGCCTCAAGTCTCTTGGCTCTGAACTTTCTGCTTTCTCCACTTTCAGCTCGCTGCCCTCTCCCATTCCAAAGCCACACAAAACTCATGCCACATCTGGTGGCTGGGTCTGATCCCCATTGTCCTGGTGGTTGAGTTTGTCACCCTTTCTCCTGGACCGAGCAGCAGATTTTTAAGATGTTTCTGCTCCGGATGACCGAGCTGCTCTTTTGTAGGAAATCACCACGGCGGAACGAGCAGGATTAAAGGGTGTAGCTTTGGCTGAGCAGCCTGTCTAGGGAGGAGGGCCTGAGCCTGGGCTGAGGCTCTGCTCTGGGCTGGTGGCTGCGAGCTCTGGCGTTTGTGTGGAGGCATTGAGCACTCGAGCTGAAATGGGGTGTTGCAGACAAAGATCAGCTCCAGGTTTTCAGTTTGATAACGTGCAAGATGCTCGAGAAAGATTTTCTCAGTCCTTCTCCGAAAACACCCAGCTGCTGAGCACGCGCTGCTTTTCACCGTGCTGGGTTTGATGCAGGGCTTGTGTTTTGCAGGCAATGAGTGACAACGAGCAGGACTGGCTGGCTCTGAAGCCCCAGGAGCCTTCTCCATCCCAGTGCTGCGGCAGCGGCTGCAAGCCCTGCATCTACGATGTGTACGAGAAGGAGCTTGCACAGTGGGAGAGAGCCAAAGCAATGCAAGACAAAAGCCTTCTCATGGGAAAGAAGGAGCAGGTCGATTTATCTTCGTCGCATCCTGGAGCCTGTGCTTTGATCGTACTTGTTTGGGTGTGGGGTTGTGGTGATGGGTGAGGGATGCAGGGATAAATTCAAGTCGTGCCTTAAGAGCGGGCTGTAAATGCAATTCCCCAAACTCAGCCTTCACCCTCCCCCTTGGCCACTCTCTCTCTCCCTGCCGTAATGTGATTTTCCAAGTGTAGAGTTCTCCCTGGTGTCGCATTACAGCTCTGGCTCTGCAGCTTCTCCTCTCCGGGTTTCCTCGGAGAAGCTTTGTTTCCCTCACCTTTCTCATCCTTGCCTGATTTTTAGACTCTTATTTTGATGCTGAGAAAAAGCTGCGTTTTGTGTGGTGGAGCACTTGTCTTCAGAGTGTGATTTTTAAGCCTGTCAGTGCCCTTTTACATCAGATTAACTATGCTGGGTCAAGCAAAAAAGATCAGCTGAAACAACTGACAATATTTTCTGTTCACTGTGGCCATCAGCAGGTTGCAAAGTTGCCCCCAAAGCAGTGCTTGCCTCTTTTAGCAGAATTATTTCTGTTTGTTTCTAGACACGAGAAAATGACAGCAGTGAGTCATAATAGGATGACCTTGCTGTAAGGTGTAAAAAAAAGGTAATTTAAAAAGGTGGTGGTGGGGAGAAATGCAAGATCCCAAAGTGCACGCTGCAGAACATGATAATGAATCAGCAGAGAGCTGGAATTTGCGCCGGGCCTCAGTGTTTAATACATGTCCTGAGTATCTCTGGCACGAAATTAGCACACACGTTTGCTTCCAGAGAAAAATGAAATTATAAAAGACACCATCTAACCAAGTAATTACTTATTGTTGTTCTTGCAGAGCAATAATTCAGAGCTGAATCCAGATACATTCACTGCATTCAGCGTGAGCTCGGTGGAGCAGCTGACAGAGGACACCTACCAGTACAAATTTGAATTACCAGGAAATAGCAGCCTGCGATTGAGTTTAGGACAACATATCGTGTTAAGGTATTGTTCTCTGTGCTAGTTAAACAGTCTGCATTATGTAACCTAACACGTAGGGTTTTGTCAATAGACAAAGGCTTCATAGCAGGCAAATCATGATTTCTGTACCTCCATAACGACACAGATGAAAGGGCTCGTGAGCTCGCTGCCTCTACTAATTCTATGGTAAAAGCTGTAGTTTTCTTCAGCATTATCCCTGCGTTGGTGGCTCAGAAAGAACTAGGTGTGATTAAGAAAATACATTTGCAGAAAGAAAGATTTAAAAGAATAGATGTTACAACAGATTATTTACTCCAGCGTGTTGGAATGAGGACAATGAGCCACACTTGCCCCAGAGCTCAGCGTTTTAGGCCCTGTATCTTAGGGTAACTCAACACCCCAGTACCCAGGCACTGCCTGACTGATTTCTAGCAAAACAACCCTCCTATGTAGTTTGCTGCTTGCCAGAAAGGGGCCACTTGGGGAAAGTTTCTGTCTCTCAGCCATCTGTGGTGATCATTGCCAGACAGAGAAAGTCCTGTTAGGATGCCATTGATGTGCATCTGTTGACATCCCTTGTACGTTCAGGGCTGGTGTGTGCAGCTGGCTCTGCTGACAGCACATGCTCCTCCCTCCAGCCCTGGCTCATCACACAGCACAGAAAAAGGTTTGGTCACTTCAATCAGCTCCTGTGGTCAGTAGCAAAGAGCAGGGTGGATGATTCCATGGAAGGGAAACACTTACAGGAAAATACAGCCTATATTGACAAGGCCCGAGGTCAAGGCTGTGCCTTGGCTTTTGTTATTTGATTACCAGATGCTGACTGGATGCAGAAAGTGACCCCAGCTCAAAAGGAACAGCAAACCTAAGTGTTTTGTCTCCCCTTTGCCACTCTTGCATGTTCTTACAAAATCCCTTTCAGGGGTGTGTCCAGGAGCTGGATGTGGTACAGCTGAGGCCACCACCGGGAAAACAAAAGGTGCTGTTAGTCATTATGTTCCCCCTGGATTTCTGCCTCTGGAAGGGAAGTGTTTGGCATCTGTGCACAGGCTGGGCCACTGGGAAGAAGAGCTGTCTCCCAGAGAGCTGCAGGAGCCCCCCAAATGACCCAAGTCACAGGGGTTTCCTGTTTCTCTTCTCAGAGGAGTGGTGAATGGTTTGGAGGTCCAGAGAGCCTATACTCCAATTAGCCCCAGGAATGCAGAAGGTTACTTTGAAGTTCTAATTAAAGTAAGTAAGCCTGTACAATATGGATTAAAGTATAAGGTATTTTCTGTAGGAACCAAGTGTGCTGTCAGTGCTTCAAGTAAGACTTCTCAAATCCCTCATGGACTGTTTCTCTGTTGTTTTGAAGCATTTGCGCTTTGCTGATAAAAATTGCAGTTTTTCCCACAAAACTGAAAGCAGAAGAAGCTGACACACAAACAAGTGCTTTGCAGCAGTAGCCCAGGGATCACTTGGGAGAGCCCCTCAGATGGAAAGATGTGTCCATTCCACTTCTCTCCTTTCATTTTGCTTTTTCAGACTGTCTTTGAAATCGTGCCCATTTGTCAGCCCAGCTGAACCACTGATTTTGGGGATTGTTTGCCCTTATCCTCCCCTCTGTATTTTACTTGAAGAACACCCCTCTGTCAGTGGGCAGCTGCTCCTGGTGTGCAGTCAGGGCCCTGGAGCTGCAGTCTGAGAGGGACTTTGTTGCCCACAGGACAGAGAGGTGTCTCATAGGCACAGGCTGCATCTCTCGAGGTGGACATGGTGGCAGACCCCATTTTGGACAAGTGTCCTCACCTTTATGGAGTCAACCACAAAATGCCAGTTGAGTTCAAAAGGATTTTATAGGAGATTTGGCTGGAAATTTGTCTCCTGCAAGTCTTCAGGGTGCTCATAAATGATTATTTTGTGTGGCAAATACTGACTTGAACATTCTTACAATACTGCATCTGTATGTCACTAGGGACTCCTCAGGGCAGACACAGACTTCAGTACAGGTGTGAAATTCAGAGTGCTGGGTATCCCAGGTGGCCTGCACAGAAGGGCCACTTGTCCTCTGCCTGTCTTCCAGGATTTCATGTTTCTGGGGTTTATTATGCACTGTATGTTCGAACACAAACCCTGCTCTTTAGAAAAGTGAACAGCTTCTCTAGGACACCTGTGGGAGGGTCATTTCCCCATTCTTGTGGCAATTGGTGTGTGGTAGGGGAGAGAAATGTTGCATTTGAGTTGCATTAATAGGATACATTCACAGGATGACTGTGAAATTTCATCTATAGCGGCTCATTACTCACAGGTTTTGCATTTCAATAATAATAGTAATGATTGTAATGATACCTTTCCTTTATATAGAACCTTTCATCCCAAAAGGAGCTGTAGTTATTCTCTGGCAGTGACAAAAGAGGTTGGTAACACCCAGTGTAAAGCAGCCATTTTTATAACTCACTCTGTAGGTTGTGGTATATTTTACACTATTGAGGCAATTTTGGAAAGTAGTATATTATTATTACTGTGCAATCCAAGCACTGTTCAAACCCTTCTGTCTCCTGTTATTACAGCACTGCATTTGTGATACTACAGTTAAGAGTGAGGGAGTTGCCATTTACAGAGCATAACCCTCTTTTTGAGTGATTTTATAATGTTAGGGTTTCTCTCCATGTAAAACGGGGTGTGGAAGTTTTCCCCCAGGAGATAATTTTTTTTTCTTTTTATTTAGAAAAACTCATTTGAAACCCACTCAATCACTTTTCACTTCAATTTTTTGGAAATCATTTTGGTGAAAGAAGGATTGTTTTAGCTTCCATTACCCCGGTCCTTTGGGAATAGGCAGTAAGTGGACTTTTCTGTTCTTGCCTTGGGTTTCTGGATGTATTTGAAGAAGAGAGAGATAAAATTTGAAGCAAGTGCACACTCTTTGCATGAGACTTAGCACCTGCCCAGAGCCCTCTGAACATAAAAGAATTCTGACAATAACTCAGAGCCTGGATGTGTCTGTGATTTACCTTTTGAATGTAACAACTGGTGCTAATACTTCTTAATATTTCAGGTTTAGGTGAGAGGCTGGGAGGGGAGGAGCATCTGTGTTCTTTCTTAGCTAACACTGCTTGCAAGCACAAGCACAGGATCTCTCACTCGCTTTTTCTGAGCTGCTTTGTGGTTCACCAGTTTTGTTTGCCTGCAGTGCAGCTTGGTGGCCAGCCAAGGCACTGGGGTGTGGAGCCAGGCTTCTCTCCAATGCCTGTGCAGGAAATACCCCCAAATGCACTTCTTTTGTGTGGGCTGGAGTTGCCAAAGGCTTCTGTCACATCCCATCTTCTGACCCCTGGTTGTGTTGCTCTTCCCCAGGCTTATCCTTGTGAGAGCCATTGTGTGCTGCAGCTTTGGGCTTTTCAGCTCCTGCTGCTTGGGCCAGTCCTGGTTCTCTGGCCACATCCCAGACCGTGGCTGCTCTTTTGCTCACATTTTTCTCTTAAAACATTCAGTGGTCACACATTTAGGGCAGGGATGGCAACATGACTGCTTGGACAAGGCTTTCATTTTGCAGCCTCTCATCCTTTCTCTGTTTCCAGCAAGCACTGAGCTCTTCTCCTCAGTCATGACTGAGATCAGCATTCCTGTAGGCAGCAGTCTGGATAATATTGTTTGTGCCTGGTAGAAAATGAGGCAGGTTTTTTGCTCGTGTTTTTCTTCCATGAGGCCAGCATTAATATATTATTTTGGAACTGTGGAGGCATCCCTCAGCATCTAGATGATCTTTTCTGGAAACAAAGAGTTTTACAAACAAGAAACCTGACTTTGGGTCATTAATTGTATCAGCGCAGCATCTGAGAGACTGAAACAAAGCAAGAGCTATGTGGTGTTTATATAACTAACAGTACCCAGAGGGCATTTCCAGACCCCATACCCTGAGATTTGGAGAACACTTGAAGGCCTGCACTGTGCTTTGCATTCAAGACACTCTTCTCTGTGTGCTTTGTAAGCAAGAACTCTGATAAGCTTTTTCCAGTTTTGGAAATTCAGGCTGCGTGAGAGGGGGTTTGTGTTTACATTATAGTCAAGCTGGAGTGGTTCCAATATGATTTAATTTAAATGTCTTTGTTTTGGGTATAACTTTGAGTTATTTTTCAAACAGATCTTTCTTTCTTTTTTAAATACACGCAATGTTTTTTTGTCCCTTTTTCGTTTAAATGTAGATAACTTTATAATCGACTTTAAGCTGGGAAACTTTCCAACAGAGTATAATTATTCTTTTCTTTTGTGCAATGTTTTTTATTAGTGCTATGAAGCTGGGCTAATGTCACAATACATAAAAACATGGAAAACAGGAGACGTGGTCTTTTGGCGTGGGCCGTTTGGAGGGTTCCCGTATCAGCCTAATAAGGTTAGTTCCTAAGAGCCACAGGATGCTTCAGCCTGTGGCAGCAAGCTTTCTTCAGTACTCTGAAGGGAAGACATCAATTTGATTACTGTTTTCATGATTATTTTAGAGATTTCCTGGGTTACTGTACAGTGTGACAGCATTAGCAGTCAGTTTGGAGCACCTTCTTGAACCGCAGAATATTTAAGAGGGAAGAGGAGGGGGATGGGAGACAGGAAAACATTAGCAAGGCTCTGTGTGCATAACTTGCATTAGGAGTTCCTGATGTGCCTTACAAAGGGAACTTTCTTTGCACCAGCAATGAGTGTGGATGGGTTTTTGCCTGGTTTGACCCACATCTCTGTGTTGTGACTGAGTAGGGGCGGAGGGGAGGTGTTAATCTTCTCCTCTCTCGGGTATTCCCTGAGCTGTTGAGGTGTCAGGTCGCTCCCCAAACGCTGATCCCACCTGCCAATACCAGGCTGGCTGCAGGGAACGGCAGATCTGGTTTCAGGGGGGAGCTTCTCACACAAGCTAATTCAGTTACTTAATTCTGACCTTTCAAATGAGGAGCAAATTTGAAACACTGGTCATTAAGATCCCAAAGCCTTCTGGGGTGTTTGGTGGATTTGTTTTGGGGCTTTTTTCCCCCCCAACACAAATAAGGAAAATCTGAGTGGCCAAGCTCTATGCAGAGCAATTGTGTCCTGTTTCCTGACACACTTGTTTCTTCAGAGCACATTCAGGATTTTATTTTGCAGCAACCAAGAGAAACACAGGGAACATTTCCAGTGGAAGAAAACACATAGTGGGTCAGCAAAGCGTACTGCAGAACTGAAACTGAAAGAGGAATTAATTGAAATCAAGGCTAAAGTTAGGATAAATTATTATATTTGGGTAAAATCCATTTTTCTTAGATTTGATATGTAAACCCTTTAAGTGCTATCTGTAATCCTTTGCATAAAAACACATTTTGGGATCTGAATTTACCAGTTCATGACCTTCTGGTATGTTGTTTCTCTAAAAACCCTTTACCAGGGTGGCACCAAGTGGAACTGACCATGGGCACACCCATTTCCAGCCACCACAGCTCATTCCAAATTCTTTGTTTTGTTATTAGCATGGAGAACTCCTCATGCTGGCCTCTGGCACTGGCCTTGCACCAATGATTCCCATCCTCCAGTCCATAACAGATGATGAAGAGGATGAAACCTTCGTAACTCTTGTTGGCTGCTTCCCTACCTTTGACAAAATTTATTTAAAACCTCTTCTGCAGGATTTGGCTCGGTACTGGAATATTAGAATCTATTATGTCCTAAGCCAGGTAAATAAATGGATATGAAGTGTGTTTGTGTGAGGGTTCTGTCTGCCTCCTCCACTTTTCCATAAGCATGGTCTTAATTCTTCCCCAGTCATCTGACCTAATCTGTGATCCAGTAGCTGCTGTTCTTAAATCTGCTACATGTGCTCACACTGCTGCTAGTCTGGACAATTTTGGGGAAGTGGCCATCACTGTTCCTCTCCCTCCCTACCTGCTGTTCCTGTTGGTTATTCCCCCCCATTTCAGAAAGTTGTTGCTGCACCTAAACAGCAAATAAGCTTGTTTTTTCTTCCTAACACCAGTGCCTTAATCTGCCCTTATCTTCCATTCTTTGCTTATGGCTAGAGCTCTCCTCTGGTGTGCTATCACCAACTTCCCAGCAGTTGTTTTACTTGCTGACCCATTTTTAAACTTCTAAAACTTGTTTCCCCCACTGTAAAATTACTTTTCTGCCACATTCATGGGATGAGGGCATACATCTCAATGGTCTTACATTTTGAGCAGTCTTTTTCATTTCCATTTGGTCCCAAAGTTGCCTGTGTTCTGCATGGATTTGGTGGTTAAAAATTATTTCCGTCAGAAATGAGGATTCATTGCTGGGAGGATATAGAAAGAATTATTTATGCTAAGGGAATGAATCCCATTGCATTTTTAGTTTCTCAGATGAATCATTTCTTGTATTTCTCACAGTGGAACTGCCTCATACATTCTGTTCCACGTGTGGCCTCGGCAAGATGAGATTTGGTACAGGGAAAAGTGCTGGTGACTTGGGCACCCCCTCAGCTGCTCTGTAGGAGCATAACCATAATTGTCTCTGGTGACATGGCTCAAATACCCTTTCCAGGGTGTTTAAACTCTTTGACTGCTGTCTCAAGAGCACGAGGAGGTCTTGAAATTCAATCAGCGAAGGGCACAAAACCCACCTGACCCCTGTCAACACTGTCTGCCCCTCCTCTCTCCCTTTTTCCTCCTCTTAGCAGGTTTGTGGTAGTCCAAGGCTGGCTCGTGCATCCTCCCTCTTGGGATTACGTATCTGTCTGTATTTCATTGTGCTGCCTGTCACCACCACATCTGAGCACCTTCTGCTCCTGATTAATTGCAGCAGGGGAGTCCCTGCTGGATCCACAGGATCTGACACTTCTCATGGGATCAGAGCTGTATTTGGAGCAGAGCTGGCTTCTTTCAGTTTTGGTCAAGGGAGATGGGACTGAAAGAGACTTGGGAATGGGAGAGGCAGTGGAGAGGAGTAGACTTGGGACTTGGGAATAGGAAAGGTGCCCTGGGAGATGGTTCTTGATGGAGACAGTTCTGCAGCATTTATTAGTGATAGTTACACTCTGGTTTTGTTCAGTCCCCTCTGAGCAACTGGCCGGGTCCTGTGACAGGGGAAGATTTCATCTGGGAAGAGGAATGCAGCTCTCAGGAAGGGTCAGTGTCACCCACATGGTGTCACAAAGGTGAAAATCATGCTGTGCACTACTCTGAGGGGAGGAGGGAGATATTCAGCTCTAAGCAATGTTGTCCTTTTTAACGTCACACACAGCAAACCTTTTACTTTTCCAGGAAACTTCGCTGGAAAAACTTCCTTGGAGCTATCAGGAAAACACCTACACCGGTCGTCTCAATGAAGACTTGATGAAGACAATAGTAAATTCCTGTCGAAGAAAGCCATTTGTATTAATTTGTGGCTCTTCTGCATTCAATGAAGATATGAGGAGATACTTGAAAGCTGCAGGAATTGAAGAAAATTCCTGTTTTGTCTTTTAGCAGGACATTCCTGACCTAAGGAACCTTAGGCTGAGCCTTGGATGTCCTTGTTTCTTTGCAGACATTGCACAAAATGGGCCTGCTCAGAAGTCTAAGCTCCTTGGAGCAACTATTTGTTGATCCTCACTCTGGGTGTTTTAAGGAACAGGTGCCGTTCCAGAGTGGCTGGTACATGGTGTGCCACCCATATCTCAGGGACCAGGATGGCAATTTTAATGGAAGTCTTCAAGTGCAATTTTAAAAGAGAAATCTCCTAAAGGGGTACTAGAAAGCATCCATGCACACAGGTCTGCTGTAATATGAAGATTGGTGACTTGCTTTGCAATCTGTGTTAGTTCTGCAGTGGTGTTGTGCCCTGTTAGGTGTCCAGAGGAGAGATAAAATCCTCAGGGATCCTTGCCAGGCCAAGGGGACAGCAGAGTCAGGATCATTTTGGTTCTGTCATGTGCAGGCTGATGTCAGGCAAGTCCCTTCAACTTCACTGTGCCTCCTTTGCCCCATTGTACACTAATACAGAGAAGATGGCACTGACCTCTGAAAACAGCCATTCCAAAACATTCCCATTTCCAATATGGAAAAAGTATCCATAAGGATGGAATGATACATTCTGTCTAGTGAGAACTTAGGCAGGCTTGGCTCCTGCCCTGGCACAGCCTGTGTTACCTACCCTGTGCTTAGCCCTTGAAATGCTACCTGAGGAGAGACAAAGGGCATGTCCTAAAACTGGGATAGTGTGGCTGGGTTGTGGCTGCTGCCTGTCAGGGAGGATGGTTGTTTGCTTTCCATGTCCCATAAGTGTTGTGTCATAGCCCTGGCTCGTTAAATTGAACCTCTTTACAAATAAACAGCTGTTTGGTGTTGTCACAGGACTCTCTCAGGTGCCTGAGGAGGTTCCCTGAACATACAGGAACACCATCTGAGGAGGGAAAGCTGCAGGGGGTCTGCTGGGGTGCTTCCCTGTGGGGCAGGGAGCTGCCTCAGGGATGGCAGCCTGGCACAGCACCCAGCCTGGGCACCTGGTCCCTTTCCTCTTTTCAGTCCAAAATGCTGCTGCTTTTCCTCTGAGGTATCTGCTGTACACTCTTTAACCTTCTTAGATTGCTGTGTTTAGTATCTACACCTGGAAATACAACTTTCCTGCACACCTTGTGTTTTTCTATTCATTCCCAGTTGGTCCTATGTCGGGGTTTTCCAGGCTGTGTCAGATGATTATTGCATTATCATTCATGCTTCTTTTGTACCTGTGTCTAGCACTACACCTTACACAAAGGAAATGTAGTTTGTTACACAAAAAACACAGTGTGCACTGAAGTGGTGGCTTGATTCACACATTTGGGAGGGAGTGTAAGTTCCCTTTGCACTGCTGAGATTTGTCTGCAGTTACCAAATGCCTGGAATTAATCAAGTGTAGCTGCAGCTTTTATGTTAACTTCCTTGGAGAAAGGGCTGACAAGAAAGCCATCTTTCTTTCTAACCCAAACTGGGGTTCTGGCTTTAAAGGCATGGAGATCCAGGGAAGTTGTCCATGGTCAGTTCAAGGCAAGCTCTCCTCTCCAATCCACACTGTACTTTAGCCTCCCTAAGTCACAGTTAGTGAAGGTGCTGCTTTGCACACAGGCTGATAAAATAATGAGCTCCAGTAGCTCTCCCTGCTTTGGCCTGAGCTAGGAATATGGAGAAAATAATTTTTTGTCAGACATTAACTATTTGAAAACCTTACTTCTTGTCCTCTACCTTTAAATATTAAGTATTTTTGAGATTTTGGTAAAACCACACCCCACCTTTTTGCAAAGGCCCAAGGTAAAAAACTTCACGCTCGCCTTGGAAAAGCGCCGGCTTTCAGCGTGAAAGCTGGGACTGTTCCTTTAAACACAACCCCAATATGTCTGGGTATTTCAGCACATATGGGCCACGATGGTTAAACCCTACCCAGCTGGTCCGGCCGTTCTGCCGCTCAGCTCCGTCTTTGTTCGTGGCTCAAAGGGAGGGTGGTGAGAGACGGAGCAAGCTGTGAGTGCTGCGGGTTGCCATCCTGCAAGGGCGGGCTGCGGCCGAGCGGGAGGAGCGGGGCATGTCCCGCCCGAGGGGACAGCGGCTTTGCGAGACATTCACCATGGGGGAGATGATGTCCTTGGAAGCAGGAACTCGAAGGAGCCTTTAAACCGCCCGCAGGCACTTTGTTCTCTATTTTCTGCCCTTCTCTCCCTTCCCCCTCCTCGCCTTTTGTTGTTTCTCAGGCTGGCTCTAACACGAGTCCCCTCATCCCAACCATCCCCCATGGGGACAGCCCCTTTCAGAGGATGGCATGGATTCCTGCGAGCGCAGAGATGTGGAGTGGAAGGGCTATGGTGCAGAATATTCCTTGCCAGGGGAAGATGAGAGGTTTCCTTCCCTCTGGAGGCCCAGAACCACCCCGTGGTGGCAGTTCCGTGTGGAATCAGTGTCGGTGCTGTCGGTGACTGGGGCATCTATGAAGCTGGAGGTGTGTGAGCACGGGTGGGTGACCGATGCCCAGCCAGGGCAGGGGCTCACATCCTGCCTCTCCTGCCAGGCAGGGGTATGCTGGTGGGATGCTCCTGGTCTCTGGCTGCCCCCAGGTAGCCCCTGCCACCCGTGCAGCACTGTGCAGGGGAGAGGGGCTTTGCTTCCCTTCCTTTCTTCTTCCTCATGTGCAGCCCAAATACCTTCTTAATTTCATCTCATTATTTCCTGCCTAAATAATTCCCGTTTCTCCTGGGGACCATTTTTAAACCTTTGATCTTCTCTGAAGTCTCACGGTCCTGATCACGTCCTTTCTGTTTAAATGAATCAAATGCCTTTTTGACTCATCATTTATAAATTTGCCCACAGAGGAACAGAGGCACACCTTGAAATCACCCACCGTGTCTGTGGCTGGAGCAAAAGTACCCTGGGCTGATCCAGAGCACCTTCCAGCCAGACCTCCGTGCCTGGCTCCTCTGCTTCCCTGCTGCATGTCACTCTCCCCCTGCCTCCCTCCACCCTCCTACCCCACTCTTCAGCTGACAGCCAGGTTGCCTGAGCTCAGGCCCAGCCTGGAATGGCCATCCCCGGGTCAGGAGAAGGGTGAATGTGCCAGTGGTTGATGGATGCCGTCTCCTGGGAGCGGGGCACAGCTGCTGTGCTGCACAGCCCTGGCCCCCTCTCCCGGGGATCACCGATGCAGAGCACAGCCAAGGGAAGGGAGAGGAGCAGCTGTGCAGGTACCGGTGTCCCGGGCACTGCCTTGGTGCTGAGGCAGTGGTGGAAAGGCTGGAAGACAGTGGGTGTTGCCCAGGATGGATGTGATGAGGATAAACATGTTGCTCCATGGTGCAGGGAGGCAGGAGTGGGGAGCTCTTTGTTCCTGAGCTCAGGGGATGGTGGTTGGGAGGGCTGAGCACTCCTCCTGGATGAACCAGGGTTGTGGCAATGGAAAATACCCAGGAGAGACCCTGTGCCATGGCCAGACCTTGCCTGCATCTTTGCTGTGTAGGCCCACACTTGTTGACAAGGACAGACCTCCTCTCCAAGCCATTAGGAAAGCAGCTAATTAAGCTCTGTAATGTTCCTGGGAGGTCAGCAGGAGATGCGCCAGCGTTGCAGCATCTCCCAGAGCCTGCACTGGGGCAGGATCTTCATCCAGTGCCCAGGGACAGGGGGAACTGCCCTGCTGCTCCTCATTCCATTGTGCTCTTAGTCCTGGTGCTGGTAGGGTGATGCAGTGCTCAGTGCCCCAGGACAGAACCCAATGTTCCCTGCCTCACCGGGCCTTTGGATAGAGGGCTCTTGGCTGGGATGTCCCAATGCTCCCAGCAGCCCTCGGCATGGCTCCAGCAAGGCTGGACAGTGGGGAGAGAGCCTGTACAAATATTATTGTTGTTGTTATTCCCCATAAATATATGCAGGCACTTAACGACCTTGGCATGGAGCATTTCCTGGGGATTCATGACCAGTTGGCGTTAATGGTCTTTAGCTGCACCTCAGGCCATCAGCTCCTCCCAGCCCATCATTAATCCACAGGAAATGTCTCAAGCATCGATCCTCATTGCTTAATTAATAAATGCAACTTGTCTCCTGCCTGTGATTTAGAGATACTCACTGCTTCTCTCCCTGCTGCTTTGAAGGTGACTTTTTTAGTACAGGTCCTTCATGCTGGGAGGCCCTCATGGGATTTTGTTTCCTGGTATTCATGTGGGTGTAGGCTATGGCAGCAGGAAAGTCTTTTCTCTCCTGGGCGGGAGGGAAGGAACTGAGCCACTGTTGGGTTTGGGGTTTCTCCAACTAATGTGGCACAACACAAGGAGCACATCTTTCCCACCAAACCCAGAGGCTTGCTCACCTTCAGCTGAGTGCATCCAAGAGCCTGGGCGAGAAGTAGCCAGCATGAGCTGGCATGGAAGAAACGTGGCAATTCTCCAAGGCCTTAGCAGGTTCTATAATAATCGATGTTTTTTTGCCCGTGAGTCACAATTCATCTCTAATCTTCCTCGGGGGAGATGGGATTTGCTATCTTTAGTGCTCACGACTGCCGCTTTCCTGGGCTGAGCATCCCGCTGAGCCTGGACTCCTGCTGCAGGGATGCTGACCTGGCAGCCTGCTCCCTGTTTCTCCAGCCCTCACCACCAGCTGGCTTTGTGCAGTGGGTGCCGCAGTATAAATCATGTTAATTCCTGAGATGCTTTTCCGCGGTAAGTCTGAAATTCCCATTTTGGTTCGCTGGCTTGCCTGGTGAACTAAATTATTTTCATAGCCCCTTAAGGGCATATTGTCAGCCCAGACTTATTGCCGTTATACACCATTTCTGAAACATTAATATCTCTTCTAAATATAGTGTATTGACAAGGTATCTGGTATAGTGTAAATCCTTGGGACATTTGATCCAGATCATTAAAACTGAGTGAAGGAAGGGAGGAATAGATCAAGTTACCTTGCTGCTCTTAATTCAAACAAGCGATGAATTATTCATTTCGCTATTAATTCTACAGTCCTCCTGCTTTTTATTTATTTCTCTCTTTATTTATTTTTTTTTCCTCCCAGATAAACAACTCCAAAAGGATGCTCGGTGAGGGGAGATTTGCCTGCTGGAGGATAGGGTGCACAGGGCTGGGCTGTTTGGCAGCGCTGGCCATGCTCTGCGGGGC
Source organism: Trochalopteron elliotii (assembly GCA_024734555.1). Lineage (NCBI taxonomy): Eukaryota > Metazoa > Chordata > Aves > Passeriformes > Leiothrichidae > Trochalopteron > Trochalopteron elliotii. The sequence continues at coordinate 43,966 of JANPWX010000451.1, read as the reverse complement.
TCTCGAGGATGTTCCCAGCAGAGGTAAGAGCCTGGTCCCAGCTCCTTGTGGGCTGGATGGGCATTCATGGTTCCTGAGGAGGGGAGGGCCATTTGTAGATCCCACAGTGGATCTCGGGTGAGTGGGTTCCAGCTGTCCTGCAGGGAGAGGGGCTGGCTCAGGCCAGGGGCAAGGAGCTGGGATCTGAAGTCACTGTTGTGGTGGCAGCAAGTGTGGGACACTGTTCCATGCTTGGGTTTCTGCTTCATGCTTACCTTACTGAGGACTGCAGGTTAGGGTTTTCCTGTTGTGGTGTACAGGTGCTTTGGTGAAGGGTTTGTTAGTTTCTGGAGTTGCACTTGCCTATATAAATCTATACACATGTACACATTTATATGTGAATGTATGCATGTATGTGTTTGTGGCAGGTGTGCAATAAACCTCTCACCTTACCCAGATAAAAGGTCCCCCAGGATGCAGGGCAGGATTAGCAGATGACACACTAATTCAGGGCATAGGGTGGCCCAAGCAATTCCCCATCCCAAAATGGCAGGGCCTTTCTCAACAGAAGGGCTGAGCCAAAAATCAAAACCTATCCCTGGCCCCTGGTGCAGGTGCTCCTGAGGCCACGCCACTGCCCTGTGGTGCCTGCTCATCCCCCACATACACCCACTTGAGCTTCCCAGAGCACCCCAAGGCTTCCAGCCCTTAATCCATCCATCTGCCTTCACCATGGCTACTCACCTCTCCCACAGGCTCCCCTCTTGGGTATTTATTTCAACAACGTTATTCCTTTAGTACCAGCCCCATATTACTTCACTGCCTATCCCCAGTCATCACCAAGGTGATTTCAGATCTGCCCAGACACACACTCATGGTGCTGCATCCCACACATCCCAGGACCCCCCCTTGCTGGGAGGTCACTGTGCCAGTGAGCACAATGAAAAGCAATGTGCACAGGCTGACTATTGATTTGCAATATACTTGGCCCAGATTGATGGCAGCAAGTGCCCAGCCTTGTTTGGGAACCTACACATGTCTCCTGGGGGCTGTGCAGGGTCTGCATCCCTCCCAGACATGATGTATGTTTCCCCTGTATCAGCCTCTTCACCCCAGCCCTAATCAGACCCAGGGGCAGGTGACAGCCAGCCCCCTCTCAGCCTTATTTTATAATAACCATGTCTCAGTATAAAGATTTCATTAGGAAATCGATCCCTACATGCATAACTCATTGTTCAGCATATCGAGCCCTTCACCCCTGTTTCTCCCAGCTTGAATTCTCTGATACCACCATTATATAGAGGGAATGTGGTCAGTGGAAGGCACAAAGCTGAAGGGCTGGGCAGCTGGGCCACAGTGAGCCTGGTACCACTGAGCCTTTAAAGCTCACTCCCAACTTTCTTTTTCCCAGCCATAAACAGGTGGGGATTCTCTGCTCTTACTGGCAGGATGAGCTCAAGGGCACAGATGAGCCCCTGCAGGGCAGCATGGGGAAAAGGGGCTACACAAAGGGATGAAAGGTGATGGGGTCACACGTGTCCTCCAGGGAGAGTGGGTGGACAAGCCCAGTGGAGTTCTGCAGGATGCTGGTGTTTTGGAACTGTGGTGGTGGGATGGAGCTGGTGTTGTGCATCCTGTCTCCATTCTTTTAGGCTTCCCCTGGAAAGGGGACATCACACCCACTTCTGTGTCCTCCAGGCATCAAATGTGGGGGAGTACTTTCAGCACCCTCTGGCAATTTCTCCAGCCCCAACTTCCCAGGGCTGTATCCCTACGAGACAGAGTGCACGTGGCTCATCGTAGTGGCCGAGGGCTCCTCCGTCCTGCTCTCCTTCAGCCACTTTGAGCTGGAGTACCACGACACCTGTGCCTACGACTACCTCCAGGTCTACAACGGGGCTGCCCGGGACAGGGGCAACCTCCTGGGCACCTTCTGTGGCCACAGCCCCCCTCCACCCTTCTCCTCTGCCTGGCACGTCATGGCCGTGATCTTCCGCTCCGACCGGCACGTGGCCAAGCACGGCTTCGCCGCTGCCTACGAGAAAGGTAGCAGGGAGGTGTGGTGGTCCCTGAGCATCCATCCATCTGTCCTCTTCCACTGCCCTCATCAGCATCTTGCCTCCTTGCAGACGCCTGCGGTGGGCAGCTGACGGGGCTCTCTGGGGAGATCACCAGCCCCCGCTACCCCGAGAGCTACCCCAACGATGCCGAGTGCCACTGGAGCATTGGGGGGGCCGGCACTGGTGGTCCCCTCACCCTGGTGTTTGCTGACTTCCAGATGGAGGGGGGCCAAGGCTGTGGCTTCGACTACGTGGCCCTTTTTGATGGCCCCACCGTCGCTGCCCCCCGCCTGGGACGTTACTGCGGCAGCGCCCGCCCGCCCCGCACCGTCTCCTCCACCCCACACCTCCTCATCATCTTCAAGTCAGACTTCAACATCGGTGGCAGGGGCTTCAAGGCCCATTTCTACTCAGGTGCGGGGGTCTCAGGGTGGTGGGGCAATGGGAAGGATGTGGGGACAGGCACTGGGGTTGGGGTGGTGATTCTGTCCCTCCCACAGCAGCAAGAGGAGATGATCATGGGGGAATCCCTTTGGGGAGAGCCCAGGAGATGATGGTGTGAAGTCTAAACCACCACACAATGCAAATGGCATCACTGTGGCTATTCCAAGCTCTGGGCTGCCCTCTTGAGCAGGAGTCACCCATGCTCATGCCATTCCCTGGGGATATGGGTTGCTCCTGTAGGACTTTGCCCTGGGAGTTTCCATCCCCCCCAAACTTCTGGCTGTCCATTGGCCAAACACAAGGCTGGCAGCAGTGAGGTGAAGGGCAGAGCATCTTTTAGCCATAAAACAAGTGATCCCTCATCCACACCCAGGAGGCTTCAGGTTTGCTTTTAATTTTTCCTTTCCCCTTTTTCCCTGAGCAGGCGAGTGCCAGGAGGTGTTCACCACCATCAAAGGGAATTTCTCCAGCCCTCAGTACCCCAACTTCTACCCCAACAACCTCAAGTGCCAGTGGAGCATCCAGCTGCCCCCAGGCTACCGAGTCAAGATCTTCTTCCTGGACATGGAGCTGGAGGGCCGGAGCAGCCTGACAGGGGGCTGTGACTACGATCACTTGTCTGCCTTTGATGGTGGCACTGAGAGTGGATCCCTGCTGGGACGGTGGTGTGGGTGGGAGAGCCTGGCACCCGTCACCTCCCACAGCAACCAGCTGCTCCTGGTCCTCCACACCGACCGCAACACGGCCAAGAGGGGCTTCTCCATCTCCTACGTGGGAGGTAAGCTCCCACTTGGGTGCTCCTCAGTTCCATTGGGATGTGCCTGAGACCATGTAATTTCCAGCAGGATCATCAGTGAAGGTTCCTGTGTGCAGGAGCAGAGCCCGTGGCTCCTTAGGGATGGGGTAGAGGAAGACATGGCAAGTGAGCTGCACGTTGTGTTGAGTATTCAGGAGATGCTTTCCAGTGTCAAATTCCTGTGTGTCTGCCACTCCCATGCTCCTGTTCCTCTCTCAGGGTGTGAGGGAGAGAAAACCCGGGAGTTTTTAATGGGCCAGAGCAGGTGACCAGCTCAAGCATCACAACCTTGTTCCCTGCTCCCCTGGGTGCTCCGGCCTTGCCAGCACATGGCTGAGCAGGCAGACATGAACCGTGTCCCCTCCTCCACTGCCAGCAGCATGGGAGGGCAGGACCCCCAGGGCACAGCATTCCCAAATCCACCTGGCCAGCCCTGCCTGGCACACCCCTGCTGTTGGCACGCCATGTCCCAGCCAACATGTCTGGCACGTCTGCAGCTGGTGGGAGGAGCAGTGTGTAATCTGCCTGCTCTATTTGCCAACCTTTGCACCTCAAACGCCAGCAAATTTATGGCATTTGTTGTATTTCAGTATAATTACATCTGAGTTGACCTGTGGGTCAGGGATGATTCAGCCAGGGACAGCCTTTCCAGAGGGCTGGAGCCAGAGCAGGGCTGCTGGACTGACAGCACAGGCGCTGGAGAGGCTGGCCCTGGGTGTTATCCCTCAGCTGCAAAATTGTTCTTCACTTCCAGCATAGCAGAAAGGATTTGGAGGATTTGGAGGCTCTTGGAGTTAGAGATGGGATAGAGTTTTGTCCTGAGCCTCTGCAGCCTCTGGAGGGAGAGAGGTAGTACTGAACATTTAGCTGGGCTGTAGTGTGCACAGCAAGTCTGTCCCTCTCCTTGTCCTGCTGATTTCTCAGTGGTTTAGAGCTGTGTGCAGGGAGAGAATCTTGGTGTCACTGCTCCAGAGGGAGCAGTCTGCAGACTGATAGATGGGATGCTGCTGAGAAGTGGGGGATATCCCATCACAGAGAGAGGTGTGACATCTCCCAACTGCCCTAGGCTCCTGCATGCCCTGGTACACACTGCCAGATGCATGCTAGGGGAGGACAAAGGCTTGGATGTGAAACTGAGCCTCCCTCCACAGAGCTGAGCCTGCTGGCTGTGTTTGCCCAGTGATTCCAGCATCTGCTTGTGATTAACGTCCTGCATGTCACATCCAGCTGCCAGCACTGCCAGGAGAGCAGCTGCTCCCACTGGGGACACCAGCCTCTCCCTGCTACCAGCTTCCTCAGGAGCCTACAGAGACAAAGGGGCACCTCAGTCTCTGCATCCACACCCACAGCCCTTCAACCATGCAGATATTTCCCTTTCAGGCCCACCAAAAGGCATGGCTTGGGTGGGGCGTGTGTGATTTATGGCCATTGAAATGAAAGCCTTCATGCCAGGAGAGAGGATCCACTTTCTTCTCCTCTTGATCTAATGCACTTTAGTTATTTGGTAAATCTTCTAATGGTTTTATAATGCACTAAGCAAAGCAAAGTGACACTATTTTTTCGTATTGATTTTATTGCATCTTCCCAGTTTCATAAGGCCGAGATTCAGAGGGAGCTGGAATAATTCAATAATTCATATTGCCCAAGTGGTTAGTTCAAGCTGAGCAAGGATTCACTTTAAAGAGGGGGGGTATTTTTCCTCCCTGCTTCTTTCCCTGTGTGGATGCTTTCTACATCCAGAGAGGCCAAACACAGTGCCAGAAGGAGAGTGATGGAGAGGGGCTGGAGTCACTGTTGCCTTGCTCTTCATCTTGGTATCATGGGCAGCCTAACAGCAGCTCCCTCCATACACTGCTCACCAGCTCCCCTTCAAAATTAACATTCTGAGGAGACTGGAGGACTGGTGATGCTTGGAACTGTGCCTGGGCTGGGCCATTCCCCAGGATGATGCCCCAGGGCCATGGACCCAGCTCACCCTTCAGGAGGGCCATCTGGCAGCCATGAAGCTGCATCACTCCAGGGCGTGCATGGGGTCCCTCCAAGATGTGTCTCCTCTGTTTCATCAATGTAGTGTCTCTTGCCAGGGCATTGTAGGATGCAGGGGAGCTCTGTGCCCATGGCAAGCCATCCACACAGCTCTCATAGTCTGGTCCTGGGCAGCAACTCAAATGTCCTGCTGGCTTTGCAGTGATGGAGAGTGGCAGTAACAGCAGGATGGTGTTGCCTGTAATGGCACTTGTGTGTCACTTGGAGACCCATGGAGGATGAGGTTCAGGAGGGTTGAGGGTGAGATCTCTCCCTTGGGCAGAAAGCAGAGCAGTGCCTGTGAGCCATCTGTGCCTGCCCTCAGCATGGGACAGGGCTAAAACACTGATATTGATTGCTTTCTGCATTCTGGAGGTGGCTTTTTTCCTGCAAACCCCCCTCACGGGTCCTACACATGCACCCTGTTTTCTGTCCCAATAGTTGTGCCCATGAATGTCAGTTGCACCCGGACAGACTTCCACATCCAGATCCCTGTGCAGTCCCTGGCCCAGCTGGAGAGGAATAGGATTTATTTGGGGACTCCCTCCTGTGCAGCTCAGGTGGTTGGCAAGAACTTTAAAATACACACCAGGTTTGACACCTGTGGCACTGAATCCCAGGTAAGTGATCAGCAAACTCTCCTTTAAAGCAAGCTGTGCAAATGGTTAGCCCTGTGCTGGCTGTAGGGAGGTATTCCCAGTCCCTCCCACATTTTCCCAGTAGATACTGGCCTGATTCATGGCCAACCCCTCCAAACCCCTGTGAAAAGGAGCTGCACAAAGCCCTGATGAGCCGCGCCCCTTGCCTTGCAGAGACGCAACAACACGTCTGTCATCGTCAGCACCCTCTACATTGATTTTTCAGTGGGAGACCAGGAGGACATCCACCAGTACGAGGTGCAGTGTGAGCCAAAGAGGAAGGAAGCCTCAGTGACCCTTATTGCTGGCCCTGATCCATCCAGGCTCAGCCAGGCAGAAAACCTGGTGGATGCCCAGCAGTGGGAGGGGGAAGAGATGGATGCCCATGAAATCAAGAGCCAGGACACCAGCGACATCGTCTTCATCAGCATCTGCATCCTGGCTGGCCTCCTCATGGTCATCGCAGTGGTGGGGCTGGTGCTTCTGTAGGATGCTCCTTCCAGACTCCAGGGATTGCAGTCCCAGTCCTGCCCAGGGCAGAAAGGCACCCCAAAATCCACCCTCACCCCAGGCTGAACCCTAGCATGGCTGCCCAAACAGAGACACAGCTCCCAGGCGGTGAAACTAAGCCTGAACCCAACCTCCACCTTCTCTTAGTGCCTGAAAAATCTGGGCAATAGGCAGCCGTTTCCCTTCCCAATTTGTTTTCCTCTGTCTCAATCTGTCCATTTGGCTCAGGAATGCAATTCTTGTGCTCCCTAACTCTTCCCACACCTGCTTCAATTTGTTTTCCCTGTAGTGCTGCTGCTTTCAGGAAAGAACCGTTGTTTGCCGATGGCTGCAAATCTTCCTGTCAATTATTTCTAGCTGAATTCTTGGAGGTACAAACCATCCCCAAATGTAGCTATATTCCCAACAAATGTTCTCTGTGCTCCCAGCCCATGCTTGGGGGGAACTGTGGAGCTGTGTTACAGGGATCTCCACCTGGCACACACAGATGTAGCTCATGTAGGTGCTCCCAGGTGATGTTTCTGAGTGTCTGTGGGTGATGTGATGAGATGCATTTGCTGTGCCCTGGAGCTCCTTGTTTGATCTTCTCATGTTGTCTTACCTTCTCGCAGGACTCACCTGAGCACCTCAGCCACCAGCAGCTGGAGGGGAGGAGAACAATCCTCTCCTCCTCTGTGTTTTCCTCCTTTCCAGCATATCCAGGTGTCCATGGCTGTGAAATCTCTACCAGCATTACTCCTGAAGTTTGAAAATATGGGCAAATCCTGCCATGGCTTGGGGAGATGTTGGAGTGTGGAGGTTTTGGTAACCCTGTAAAGACAACCTTGGCAGGAGGGGCTGGTTCCCCTGGGACCTCAGTGACAGCAGATCTCCACTGGTGGTCCCTACAGAAGAGACCATGCTTTCAACACCTGAGAGCATGAAGAGTCCTGTGATCATCTGCTCCTCCAGAACACTGGGAATCCTCACCAAGAGCCCTGATGGATAGCTGAATGACCTCTGCCTGCCTCTTGTGCCACCCCAGCACAAAGGACATTCCCCTTCAGCATCAAAGAGGGGGTGGCTGTCACAGAGCAGCCTGTGTTCATCCCTGTGGGTCAGAGCCAGCATTTGTCAAAGCCACGTGAAATCTTGCAATGGAAAGAGGCCACCCCTCCTCCTCCAGCCTTTGTGAAACACACTGCAGTGCAGGGAGAGATCTCAAAGTATTCCAGGGTGGTCATTCAGGGGCACAGCAAACCCCTCGTGCTGTTGAATCCAGCATTTAGCAGGGACTGGTAGGAGAGTCCCGTCAGTGAAAGGCTGCCCTGACTGATGTCCTGCTTCCCTCTGGGACAGTTCTGTTCATCAGGGCATCAGACGAAGCAGCAGCAAAGGAACAGGATGATGATGATGGAGCAGCTTTTCCTCCTGGACTGCACCAGCCCTGTGTGAGTGTCTGGGGAGGGAAGGAGGCACGAGCTGCGCATGCCTCTAACGAGGAGCCGTCGTTATCGGAGCCCGGATTGATTTGGCGTTTGTTGGTGCAACACATCGGCAAATGCGAGATTTCCGAGGGAAATATTTGCCAGCACCGTTAAGCTCCATTAAGGGAATGTTTTGAGAGCCTGTTGTGTGCAGAGATGGTAAACAAGGCCAGCCTCCCCTGCTGCCTGCAAAGCCTCGCTGCCGGTTAATTGCTGGGTATAGAACTGTCAGCTTGAGACCATAGTTACAAGATTTGACAACTGAAAGAAACTTAAAGATATAATTAACCTTCTTGGTGGCCCAGATTTTGCTGGAACAGGTGAGCACTGCGGCTGCTTGTGCCTGGCAGGGAGCCCACAGCACCCAGCAGCATCCAGCACTTGCCTGCAGGACAGGCAGTCCTTGCCCAGCTGGAGCCTCCAGAACCCTGTGATTTGCAGGGAAAAAGGCTTTCCTGGATAGCTGTTGGTGTTACACTCAAATGAGGAGTTGGACCTGGTCACCCCAGGGAGGGTTTGCAGCTCTGACTCCAGTTCACAACCACGCAAGCATCCCTAGGTGAAGTGCTTCCCTGCACACATCCCTGCGGATGCAGGACTGGTGCTGTTGGGAGCAGCTCTGCTCCTGAGTCAAGGGCATCCCCAGCAGCCCCAGGCCTGCAGGGTGTTATCCAGGGGTCATGGACAGGGTAATTAATGCAACTTGAATGGCTCCAAAAGCCTTTTACCCATTTTTTTCTGATGGCATTCACACTGCACCTGCCACCAGCAGTGAGCCACTTGAGCCAGTCATCTCACTTGGAGCAAGGAAAGCCTCTGGTGTTCACCAAACACCAGCTCGCCTCAGCCTCCAGTCCTCCTCCACCATGTCTCAGCCTCTCCACTAGATTTAGGTATCCAGTCTCTCCCTGCCCTGCAGGAATTTGCTCACTGGCATCCCCTGTTAAACCACGTCTTCCCTGCCATACTGCCCCAGCTGGGGATGGAGCCCAGCAGGGGAGGGGCACTGCCCAGGTAATTTCCTGAAACAAACCCTTCTTCTCATGTAAAAGCTACTCAGATGAGTGGCAAACAGATATCAAAAATCCATCACCAACACTCCTTCCCTCCACCCTGCCTGTAGTTCTCACACACCAGGCCTCAGTTCCCCTCAGTGTTTCCCGGTGCTTCCCGAGCAAGCAGGAGAGCAGCAGGCACAGGCAGTGCTCCCGTTGCTCATCTGATTATTTATTTAGAGCATGATGGCTGGATTGAGCCGGGCTGGATGCAGCCTCCCCATTTCCTGGCTTTGCTTATGGACATGGAGTCGTGTCTCTCTGGAGCAGACAAAGGCTTGGCTGTTGTGCGGGAGGGAGAGCCTCTGTTATCCCCCTGCAAACATCTGCGTGCAAACCCAGTGAAGAACTGTTGGAAAATTGTAGATCATAGAAAACAGGACTGCAAGAGCCCCCAGGGGATCTATTGGTTTATTCCTCTCCTTCCCTGGGGAGATCGCTCCTACTGGAGAGAAGCTGTGCTAAAATATCTGAAAAATCTCAGCCATGGTCTCTGTGTTTTCTCTGTTTACCAGGAAGGTTTTCCTGATGTGTCACACTGTGAGGGTGTGCTGCTGGGGGATGTGCTTTAGTGCTGCTGCACTGGACAAGAGAATGATTGTGGAAGTGCCCCAAAATGGACACTGCTGCTCGCACAAGACCCTGCTCCCTCTGCCTGGGCACTGGGCAGGACTGGGCATCCCACTGGGGAGCCCAGCAAGCACAGGGTGTCATGATCCATCCCTTCCCAGGCAATTTATTCTATGTAATGTTCACTGTAAGTTTTCTGTGGTGACACCCACTGTCCTCCATGGGTGGAGGACATGTCCTTCACTTCCCCCATTTCTCTGCTCTGCTCAGAGGGTTGTTTGTGTCTTTTCAGTTTTTATACTCTAATCCCAGTCTGGGAGTGGGGTGCTTGTGATGCCCAGGGAGCCAGTGCTGGAGCTGAGCCCATGACTGAAGATGCTGGTGGTGTGCATCTTCTGCATCCTCTCCTCACATATTTTTGGGTGATTTAACGGGGACTGGCCCTTGGGCAAGCACAAGGAGCAGGGGCAGGTTTGCTGCTCTTCAGAGTGGTTTTCTTGGGGGTTGATGTGGAAGGCCAGGAGGCCACCAGCCACTTTTGCATTGAGCCAGTCATGGCCCCCCAGGAGCTTGGCATGGATGGGTCAGTGGCTGTGGGCTTTGTGCTGGGAAAGACAAAGCTCACAGGTACCTACTGGAGACCCTGGCCACAGTGACACAGAGCCTGCCACGAGGGTGTCCCTGTCTTGGGGACCCAGTTACCTGCTGGACACCCTGGCCATAGTGGCACAGATGAGGAGGCAGTAGTCAGGCAGCCCAGCCATCTGGGAAAACATAATGGATCAAGCATATGGACAATTAAAAATGCAGTGACAGCATTTAGCAGGAGCTGTTTTCCAAGCTTATTTTAAGCCCAGTTTCCTGATCATCACAGCCCTGGGGACAGTGAGGGCCCTGCTTGTGGGGATTTTGGTGTGTGGAGGCTGAGTGCTCCATGATGGGTTGGGAGAGTTCACAGCTGGATTTTGAGCTTACAGTCATGTCTTTGTGGCAGCTTCGGGGGGTACAGACTTGATCCTGCCTTCTCCCTCTGGCTGCAGGTTGCAGCCCTCCTCCTCCTGTTGTCTCTCTCTGGGACAGGAGTGCAGTGTTTGCAATGTGAACATTCCAGCTCAGGAAAAATACTGGCCACAGCAGAAATTATTTGGGCTTTTGTATTTTTCGTGCCATTGGGGCTGGCTGTGCTAGAGGAACAGTGTTTGTCCATTATAGGAGCACCCTTTATAGTGAGATAACTGCCTGCTAGATAATAATATATAATTAGCAAGGATCATTCCATAATCTTGTTTAATTGACAGAGACCATGGGTGTTGTTCAGGGGACTGCCAGCACAAGAATTGGAGCATCATTAATTGCAGTGTAACCCTGGTATGGGCTTCCCCTTTTTTTTGCTTACTGTGACATGTCAGAATTTCTTTGTGCCTCAGTTTCCCCTCTTGTGATGTGCCAGTTCACCCACCTGAATGGAGGAGCAAGGCTTTGCTGGTTGTGGCCAACTGGGCTGGGGAATTCTCTCATGTGTTTCCCTCCCTCTACCTCTTCTTTTCTGCTTCCCTCTGTCCCTCCACTGCTTCAGCCCCCTGTTTCTGCTCCATAACATACCCTGGGAGGGAAGTTCCTGGAGCATCCTTTGGGATCCATGGATTTCTGTGGCTGCTCCTTGCCTTAATGTCTCTTAATCCAGGGACAGTTTAACCAACCCTTCATATTACAGGGCTGCCAGGGAAGCAAATGAGATCTAAAAGTTTGGGTTCTTTGTGAAGAAACCTTTGAAGAGTCTCTTGAAAGATGAAAACTGGTGAGCTGCTGAGCTCTTTCTTTTCCAAAGGACAGGGAGGGTCTTGTCTACTCCCATCTTCTTTCACCCAAGTAATTTGCAGCAGGACAAAGCTCTCCTGAGCTGTGCCTGCTGATGGGGAACAGAACAAGCTGTCACCTACTGCCTTCCCAAATTTGCTCTTCAAAGCCAGGGTCAGAAGTCAGCTCTGGGAGGAGTGAATTCCCTCTTCCATCCCTCCTGGTGCTGCCCTGAGCCCACCCTGTATTTCCCAAGCACGGGGAGGGGGATCAGGAGGTGACACCTCCAGAAGGTGCTTCCCTCCTCTCTTTGCTGGGTGTAGCAGATCTCTGGAGGTCTGCCAGCTTTACGTATGTACTCATGTGCTGACAGGGATGTGTGGGATAGGCTTAATCTGGAAGAAAAAAGGGAAAAATAAGAACTTTTCTCTAGATTGGGTGCCTCCCTCATTTAATGTTTCCCCTGTAAAAACAGAACCAGCGATTTCAGTCTCCATGCCAGAGAAACTGAGCACCAGGGAGCCACTGCTCAGCCCTTTCATCCTCCCTTTTTATCTAGAAGGCTTTCCCCAGCATGAAGACTGGGCTGCATCACCCATGGCAGGGAAGGAAGAGCCAAGGAGCAGCAAACTGATTCAGCAGGTAACCCAAGGCATAAATAACCACAGTGTGCAGGTGAGGCTGCTCCATGGAGGGAATCTGGTTTTTATAGACTAATTAAAAACTCCATTAGTGCCAGATATCAAGTATCCTGTTGTCACATTCCACATCACCCTTTGGGAAAATGAAGCCCTTTTTGGCCTATTGCTTTCCCATCTCTGTTTTTGTTTTCTTTCCCCACCTTCCTTTCTGGTTTTGTCCTTAGAACGTTCCCTGGTTCCCTGAATTCCTCCTGCTGTGGGTCATGAGTCCAACCCTCCAGACTTTTCCAGTTCCTCCAGTCAGTTTTCTGCAAAGCTGACTCTGAATCCTCAGTCCAAACGTTACTGCCAGCTTTAACATTCAGATAAAAGAACTGGGCCCAGAGCTTTACACTTGGGTTCCTTTGAAACAAGTTGGGCAAAAACATCAACCATTAAATAGCAGAAATTTATAGGAGAGTTTTCTGCTTGTGTGCAGCAACTCTGCATCCCTGAAGTTACTTTCTAAATGAAGAATATTCGGCACAGCCAGACTGTATCTGACCTGTGTGGGAAACTTCTTTATCCTGGCTATCATTAGACCAGAAGTTCCTCATTTTCAGGAATTTTGCTTCTCACATTACCCAAACAGAGAAAACACAGCCTGGCACCAGGAACAGGAAGCTGAAAGTAAATACTGCAGGTCTTGGCATAGCAGCTCTGATGCAAAAGCTGTGTCATTCATTGATCCTGAACCCCTCCTGATGGTCCAGGATACACAAATTCAATTACAGCTGTGCAGTTTGAAGCTATTTAAGTGAGAAATGGAACTGATTGCTTGTAAGAAATTGAGGTTTTTCCCATTTTTTGCTACAGCCTGGTCATCAAGTGTTACATTTTACTGAATATTGCCCACACCATCACCACCCACACATCTGCCAGTTTCTGCCTCCAACACACCTGACCTTAACTTCCTACAATGAAACCCCTGTGTTCAGCTCTTTGAGGACAATGTGTACAGGCAAAACTGGTCTTGCACTGGCCCAAGCAAACAAAACAGGGTTTAAGATATTCTTAAGAGAACCTGTAATTACTAATTAAATTTATGGAGTTCAACACCTGAGGTAAGTTTTGGGTGTTTCTGCTGAGGGTCTACAGATGAAAAAAGCATCTAGCAGGTCGAAGTAATGACAGTCAGTCATTTTTTAGGTGAAGATAGGAACACTATGCCTGGAACAGCCTTAGGAATAGCTTATGGAGAACAAGACAACTAGTGGCACAAAAGAAATCAGAGCAAACACAGAGGCAAGAATTCCAGTTTTCAATAACTAGAAGGAATTTAAACAATAGTTTGTTGCTTAGATTTGTTCATGCAATCATTCTGAACCCTGTTCCTTTTAGAGAAAAAAAGAAGCCTTTAAAATGAGTACTTAGTTTTATTTAGAAAATTCATTACAAGTATTTTTTCACATTACAGTAAGAACAAGCACCACGTTTACATCATGAGTGAGGTCTGGAAGGCTGAACAAGCTGCTCCTTGAACAGCAGAGGCATTAGACAGCACCTTTACCCTGGGGCTTTAGAAAATGCCCCAAATCACAAGATGAGTGAGATGATGGAAGTTACTGAAATCCATTCTGTATCCAGCTCTGGAATGCAGCAAAGGGAAATCACCTTGGCAAAACAGCTCTTGCCACAGGCAGGGCCCAGCTGTAGCAGACATGGCTGATTTAGGGCTAACTAGAGTTTGCAATTATCCCCCAGGAATCCCCTCCCATGGACCAATCACCCATAATTCCCAGTATTTCCAGCACAGCACAGAGCTGTTCCTTTAAAAGGGTTATTCAGCTGATTACACCTGAAGATCCACATCAGGGATGGAGCAAAAGTGAACTGGCAGAAGAGAGAAACAAGTGAGTCAGCAAGGATGGAAAACACACAGAAGAGTAGAAGAAACTTTCCTTGCAACAAGCCCACATGGATTCCTACCAAGTCAGGTTTACAGCACCCATTCCATCATCAGTTCTTCCCTCCAGCAGCCCTGTGGATGGAGTGGTGCCAGGGAGTCACCCAGTGAGCTCTCCTGCACTCCCCTCACCGCGGGAAGAGCTCCCAGTTCCATGGAGATGCAGGCACAGGAAGTTCTCCCTGGGGATCAAGCACAGCACCTCACTTTTTGTGGCTCTGTACAAAGGCAGGGACAGTGAGTGTGCCATCCTTGAGTCCTGCTCGGGTCTCAGGTTTGTGCTTTAATGAGAAGACAAGGGCTCGCACGGCCCTGCGGTACGGAGCGCTAATGAGGCGGGAACAGAGATGAAAAGCTTCGCGCTCAATATTTTCAGCCAGTGGGTGATCAATCTGAAAACAGCAAAGTATAAAATTAGATCTTTACACTTAATAAGGAGGCCAGCTGATTGAAATTGGAGTTTGGTGCCTTTCGGTGTTTCTGCATTAATCAGCTTAGATTCAAGGAAATCTGCTTCCCGTCACAAGTGTAACAGGAAGAGCAATTTAATTCCACCCTAGCAATTAAGGGACAAGGCAACGTGGTCAGTGGCAGGGAACATATCCCCACCTCCAGCTGGGTGCCAGTACTTTGCCATCACAACAGGAAACTAATCTGTGACAAGCTTTGGGTATCAAGCTCAACTGCAATTATAAGCTGTGCTGTAGTGTCTCCATAAAGCTCACTTTTGATCTGGCTGATAGAAGGTACCTTGGATACTATTTTAAACTTGATTCCAACAGCAACTCCAAGACATGCCAAACACTTGGCAACTCTCTTCCTGGTGCTATAAAGGGAAATGTGGGCTCTCTGTGTGTAGAAGGAGGTGTAATTAAGAACACAGAAAGGGATTTGCTAAATGTTAATTATGTTGTTATTGCTTCAACACGTGCCAAAATCTGTAATTCAGCACAGTTTAGGAAAAAATCCCCCACCCTTCAAGAAATGGTTGTAATTTCACTTCTGACTTTTGTGATGGGGAATCTCCCATGCTTTGCATGCAGGAGATTCCGGTGAGGGGTATTCCTGCAAGTCTTTCACCACACAGGTTTTGCTACCCATCACTAAAAAGCCTCTTGGATCCACTCAGTCCCACCTTCCCTTCTCCCTTGTGTCAGGTGTCAGTGCAGCAGCTGTGGCTCCCCTGCCTTTAGAAGCAGTTCAACTGCTGTGACCTCTGCCTGCACGTGTGGTGGCTGCAGGTGTTTTCAGGTGAGTCCTGTTCAGAAGCAACTCTGCTTTACCCAATTCAGCTTTACCCAATTCTCCTCATTTTAGGATGGTACCAGAGTCTTTATGTTCCACAGATTTAGACTTTACTGCCACTCTAATCACCATGCATGGCTATGCTTTTTAAGAACTAAGCCTGACCCAGCAAAGGTGAGCTCCCACCTCTCTGAGGCATTCCTACAGCAAACCATCCTTCTGTGCTGCCCCAGACTGAAGCTGGAGAGGCTGTTCTCACAGCTAGCAAACACACAACTTTGCAACTCTTGAATGTTTATCACTTGACTTGTCATTTAAAGGATAATTAATGAATAAATTGAAAATGATAATTATTATGGCATTTCATAGACCAAGCAAACTAGTTATTAAGCCTTACAGCAAAGCCTTGTTCATTTAGTTAAACATACCTGAGGGACCTGGTATTTACCATCACTTTATATACTGTCAATCTTGCCTCTCCGTTTTTGCTATAGGTTTAAATTTACAAATATTTAATTAGAAAACACCCAAAAAGCCCCACTGTTGCTTTCATAGCTGTTTAGTAGGAAAAACTTCATGTTCTATTAACTTCCTCCTTGTACAGCCCAACTGCAGTGGCCACACAAGTAATCTGTTGACAGGTTATGGAAATGACAGCAAATGCACCTCACAATTAGCAGGTTCACTCAGTTAACAACCAAAAAAACATTATCTACCTTGCAAATGAAGTTATTTATAAATAGGGATGAGCTGTGAATCCCTAAAAATAGGAACAGATCACCTGGTCTTGTCCCCACTCTGCAGGCAGGACCAGCTTGGCAGTAGCTCTGGCTGGGAAAGGTTTAACTTGTTCCTACGAGAAGGAATTTTTGGAGGCACAGACGAGCGGCTCTGAACTGTACCTCTAACTCCAGGGCTTCACAGAGCAGCTTCCGAGCGTTCTTCCTGAAAGCCTCAGTCTTGGGATCACTCCTGACCTCAATGGGGGGCCTGTTGGAGTGGGCCCTGAGGAAGGTTTTCCACTCCCTGTAAATGTCCTTGGCCAGGCCGGACACGTCGGGGTCGGGGTGTTTGCGCATCTTGTTCACGGTGTGACCTGGGAAACAAAAACTGCTCCTTTGGGATTGGCAGGTGGGAAAAAATACAGCTGACACCAGCCAAACCCCATCGGTGCTGAAGCAGCCACACACAGTTCTTAACTGAGGCGGTCTCAGCAAAACAACCAAAGCATTGACACAAACGTAAATACAAAATGACCAGGACTTGAGCATGGAGCTTGAGAAATCAGCAAGGAATTGGGAAAATCACCTTCCCAAGTCACCAAGGTGTGGAGTGACAATTATTTAACTCAGGACTACACTAGTTTTTTACACTGATCCTGGATTTGGTGAAGGCTTTTAAGCTTGGCCTACAAAAAGTGCTGGTTTTTAACTGGGAACCCCTTTAAGGAAGCAGATGTTGCTGGTGATGGCTGTAGCATTTTAACATGGGAACACCACGGTGGCTCCAAGCAGAATCTTTCCCATCGAGAGGGTCTGGCAGTGCAGAAGAGGCTTTCCCCTGCGAGGAGACAAAAGGGACCTCGCTGCTTCCAGAGGGGTGTTTTTCCCTGGCCAGGAGCGCTGTCGGCCAGGAGATGTCACTGTTAGGCTTCAGTGGCTCTTCCAGGCCGGCGCTATTCAGGCAGGCCTTGGGAAAAATCCCGGGGAAAGCCTGAATAAACTGAACACGACAAATGAAATGACAGATGAGAAGGATGGGGAAAGGGGCGGATTGCAGCTCCTTTTGCAGGGCTCTGTGAACAGAGATCCGGCTGCTCTGATGGCAAACAAAGGCCGGGATGCTCTCCCTGTTCGGGAGAGGCAGGGACCATGTGGCCACACGTCATCCCTCCCCCAAGTCCCGCGGAGGAGAGGCAGGCGTTGGGTTGTGCCATTTCCTGGGAGCTGCCCGTCTGCTGGGGATTCCTCAGTGTGAGGAGGCAGGAAGCAGTTCCGGGCCAGTCTGAGGAGATTTTCTCACACCTTCAAAGGATTCAGCCAAATCAGATAAATGAGCACTGACAGACAGCAGGAGAAGGAATGAAACACAGTTACCAAGGAGAGCTCTTCAAAACTCTGACCACAAAAGGGGTGATGCAGTATTTCCTGGGAGGAATCAGAAGACAGCTACTTTTTCACTACAAGCTGTGAAAAGTGCAGGCTTGGTATCAACAATATTTCATTGGCAGCAATTTCCTCATTTCTTAAAAAGCTTCCAGACTAATCTCTAGTGTACTGGCAAGCCAAGCAGACACACGACAGCCTAATATTCACAGTTTAGATAGATCAGATGTACCTATTTTAGTGGAAAGTAACACTTCCTTGGAAGGTATCTTCTTCTTCAGCTCCTCCAAAGCTTCCATCAGGTTCTCTTTTGGTTGCCCAGGTAGCTCGAGTATAGACTTCCATCTTTTTATGTCTTCCACTACCACAACTCTCTGGGAAAGAGAAAAGCCCATTAGGAAAGTGGAATATTGTTACGATAAATAAGGACACCACCTTCATCTTAGCTAATGGGGCTGTTATCAAAGCATGAATTATTGATCATGGCACAGAGTATATGATGGGTACTTGCTTGGGATTAGAAAATTCCTGCAAATCAGGACTGAAGTATCCAGCAAACAAAGTGAGAGGCTTCACCCTGGTCTGCCAAACTCTGGGGATGTAGCAAATGTCTCCTAGAAGAGTTGTGAATTTAAGGAATCGATTACATAAATGTTTCTAAATAGGAAAAGGGATTAAGAGGGAGGTGGCTGATTATCCTTAGAATCCAGCTCAGATTGACTTCAGAAGTAAAATAATGCCAGCAAGGTGAGAAACAAAGCATCAGGGAACACAAATGCAGACCTGAGTGCACTGCACAGTTGCAGTGTTCTTCAATGGTTTTGCCACAAACCTTGACAGAACAGAGTGCAAACAGTGCAAGTCTCATATTTTTGATGTGAGGCATCTTATCCAGCAGTGGCCAGACAACTGCAGTGCTTTATGCACCATTCTTTTGATTTTTGCCACACTCGATGAGCTTTTTGGTGCAGCAGATGTTTTGCTGTTGTGTTTCTACAAGCAGGTGACCAGGAGGGGTTCAGCTCTCGTGCAGATCTCACGTAAGACACGCATAAAATGAACCGAAGCGTTTTCCTTGCTGGAAAGGGATGAGAGCCAGCTGGAAGTACTGAGGCTGGCGGTGTCACCGGGCTGTCCTCGAACCCTGTGCTCAGCCTGACCCTGCATGGAGCCCCTTCCAAGGCAGCAGAGCCCTCTGCACCTGTATAACCACTTCCCTGTTCGGATCCCACCTCAACCCTGCAAAGATTTGGGAGCAGAACCGGTGATCACACACCGCTGCTCCCCCGCCGCCCCGCCCGTGCCGCACCCGGTGCCGGGCCGGGCCGTGCTCCCGCTCCCTCCCGCCGGTGACCTGCCTTGAGGGACTCGAGGGTGACCTGTCATTTATATCGGCGTGGGANTGCCTCAAGCCTCGTGGGAACTCGAGGGTGACCTGCCGGCAGACGCGGGGCCCGGGCGCGGACCGGCGGGGGCTCTGCGGGCTGCGGGCACGGCGCACCACGAACCGATCCATGCACGCCCTGCCGGCCTCCCTCACGGAAGCCGCCACCGCGGCCCCGCCATTTCCGCCCGGTAGTTCCCTCCAGGGGCGAGGCCCTATGGGATGGCCGGGGGTACCCGCAGTGCGGACCACATTTCCCAGCAGGCCTCGCCCTTTCCGGGCGGTAGTTTCCGCCGGGGGCGAGGCTCCGTGGAATGGGCGGGGATTCCCCGCGGCGCGGACTACACCTCCCAGCAGGCTGCGTGAGGGGCACATCTCGCGAGAGGCTGCCGGGCGGCCGGTGCCGGGGCGGAGGAGTGAAGATGGCGGTGCGGCGGGGAGGCCTCGCCGTCCTCCTCCTGCTCCTGCCGCTGTTCGTGCTGATTCAGGCAGGAACCGCCTCGGCGCCGCTCCCCGCCGCCTCCTCCGAGGCCTTCGACTCCGTGCTGGGCAACACGGCGTCGTGTCATCGCGCCTGCCAGCTGACCTACCCCCTGCACACCTACCCCAAGGTACGGGCGGGCCCTTCCCCGCACCTGCGCCGCTTCCCTCCGCCTCCCCCGGGGCTGGCACGGCCCTTGCTTTGCCCCTCTCCCCCTGCAGCTCCGTCTCTTGCCTAAAGACAGATATTTCGTTATGTAAATAGATGGGTATGCTGCCGCTTGCCCGTGAAGCGCTGTTGTCAAAATACAGCTTTGTCAGTGCTGGGGTTTTGTGGGTTTTGGGCGTTTTGCTGTTTTTTTTTTCCCTTTCCGCTCTTAAAAAGGCAGCTGTAATTTGGCTTGGGCTGCTCCGTATTTTGGGCACGGAAACAGTGCTGTGTTCGTGGCAGGGCAAAGATCCTGAGTCAGGGCGCCAGTGCGGCACTTGGATGTTGAAGGATGAAGCATAAATGATGACAAACAAGCAGTTTGTCAGAGCCTTCATGGGAATTCTTTGTCTCATGATAAAATACTGAAATTGTGTCTGATAGGAATTTGATTTCGCTCCCTAGAGTTTGCTGTTGGTTCATGCTTTTGCACACCTTTGAAGTACAGGCTTAAATTTGGATAATCCAAGATCAAAAATCTCGTATTTCTTTTTTCCTTGTTGGCAATAAATTTAATTACCAGCTGCAGCTGTGTAGCAGGTGGAACTCTTAGCCCATATTTGGATTTTCAGCAGACAAGTGGAGCAGTTCCAGGATCAGGTAACAGGGCTTTGTCTGCTTCCCCGTGGAATTCAGTAGGATTTTGTAGCTGGGAAGAAGTAACAGGGAGTTGTGTGGAATATAAATAGATTTACACTTGTATTACAGCTTGCTTTGGTGTATTGCTCCTGTTTCTCTTACAGGACCATTGAAGTTCAGGGAGGGCTGATATTTATGTGATTTTTATTGCTCTTTCGAATGTTGTTAGTTATTGAATAAGAATTTTGTCATGTGTTGTTGGAGCTGTTCACTAATACAGTCACATCTTTCACATCTAGCGTTTGTCTTGTTTGTCACAAAACTGCTGGTGGAATTGAAAGAAATTTGTTTTAGTTGTGATTGGAAAATAAGATAAACTTTACTGAGACTGTTGTGGAAATCCATCTGTAAAGCTGATTTATCTGGATGTCAAATTAAAAAAACATTTCCTGTGACAGCACCACCCACTTTTTCGGTGTTAGACTTGAATTTCAATTTATACTCAGAGTTTTCTACTCTTGTGCCTTTAAAGCACATGAACTCGTGGTCTCAGTTAAATGGCCAGGTCGTTTACAAGAGGTTGTACAGGAGGTGTGGTGTGTTTGGTGGTGGTTAAATGAATTCAGAGCCTGTTTTGCACCTGTGCAGTTCCAGTGGCTGCTGCCTTTGAAGTTCTGGTTCATGGGTCAGTGGCAGGGTGTGGTCAGTGGGACACTCCTGTGACAGAGGCTTTAATTCATATCTATCCCTCTGAAGCTGTGGACAGAAGGAATACTTGCTGTAGGATTTATGTATTTGCCTACTTTTAATAGTTGGCAGTGGGGAAGCACTTTTGCCCTTCAGTTCAGTATCATAAATAACATTTGCGTGTGTGGAGCTGGCAGTAGGCAGATAACCAGGACATCAGGAAATAGTCCCTTTTTCCTGATAGTTGTGTTGTAGCTCTGATTAGTCATTAGTCTGTTTACATACATTGTATTCCACTGTCAAAATTAGAGGATTTCTGTCCTTTCCTGATGGCTTTACCATTTGAGTTGTGGGCATGGAGATTTCCTACTCTTTGTAGGGTTCAACATGAATAAATCTTTTACAGTACTGCCTTAATTTCGAACACAACACTTTAGAACATTCATTTTCCTTGTGAGTCGTGGGTCTGGAATAACAAAGTAGCATTTGCTGTTGCAGGTTTGCCCAGTGCAGAAGGAAAAACTCTGAGATAAACCCGTAGGTTGTCGGCGTTTGGGTTTATCTCAGTTCATCCCGTTTCACCTTGAGCCAGGTTGTACCTCTGGTGGAGGGGAAGGAGAATAAAAACACCCAACCAAACACCAAAAAAAAAAAAAAAGTTTGTTTTCTTGACAATTAGTTGTGATCTGGAGGGATGCAAGCCTTTCCTTGTGCCTCCCCAGGAAGAGGAGCTGTACGCCTGCCAGCGCGGCTGCCGACTCTTCTCCATCTGCCAGTTCGTGGACGACGGCGCCGATCTGAACCGCACCAAGCAGGAGTGTGACTCTGGTGAGCCCCCTCAGCTGGAGACACACTGCAGTGGCTGGAAGGGTGGTGTTGAGTTGAACTCTTCCAGTTGCTTTGGGTTTAACAGCTCCTTAAAGTCTATATACAGGATATATAAAGAAAAAAGATCTTATGGGAAAGTTGTTCTCTATGAGTTTCTCCTCAGTGTTGCTGTTTTCCTGAATTTCTCAAGTATTATCAGTCTCTGTAAATAAATTAAAATACTGCATTTTACTATAAACAGTTTGTCATAGAAAACACAAAATGCCTGGGGGGAAATCCAGGCAAATGAACACTTGTCTTTTAGTAATTCCCTATGACAATCAGTCCCATCTGCCATTCCTGACATACTTGTATATAGAAGTGAATTGTTCAGTGGAGCAAGAGCACAGATCTTAATGTGCCTTGTAACTTGTGCTCTAGCCTACATCTTAAGCTTTTTCTGCAGCTGAACCCTTGGGAATGAGGTTCATGTTTTGTTTGGAATAGGCCTTTAAGTTCTGGTTACTAATTCTCTCAGGCTGTCTTAGAGCAAATATTTAACAGTGAAGATGAAATATAGAATTGTTTAAGTTGGAGAAGACCTTTAAGATCATCAAGTCCAACCATTCCCCTGGCACTGCCAAGCCTACCACTAACCCATGTCCCCAAGTGCCACCCCTGTATGTCCCTCCAGGAATGGTGTGTGATACAGGCCAATTAATAGTGGGTTTGGAATTGTATAGAACTTTCTTCCAGTAATATTGAAGAGCTGATTCACAGTTTTGTTCAGAAAGGAAAGGCAGGAACTCTCTACCTTTTCCACCAATACAATTAAATACCAGGCCAGCACTCAGGGGAGGCTTTTGTCCTCTCAGTAGCTCCTGAAAGCACGAGAGCTTGTGGCCAGCTCAGGTAGGGAAGCAGAAGGCCTGGGATGCAAAGATGCTGATGTGTTATAAAAGTGCAGTAAATACTCCAGGAATGGGCTAATGCTCCAGTCTGTCACACTGTGTGGCTGTGATACAGCCTGTCAGTGCAGTTGTCAAACCACACATCAAGAGTGCCATAAAGCAGGGTAATGTAGCAATAGAGCACATGTAGAGTAATGGAACAGTTGCTTATTTCTGGTTTAGCTCTCCTTTCTGGGGCTGTTGTCTTTGGTGGCTTATGTTCTGTAATCTGCTGGTGGGTGCCCTGAGTGAGTGTTCTGTGCTTGGCAGATCCACCTTGGCTGCTCTGCTCAGTTCTGTCTCTGGTGCTTCCTGCAGACACTGACTCGGTGGCAGTTGTAGTGTGGAATGGCTGCTCAGGTGCCATGAGCTCAACACTCAAATGTTTAACTGCTGCTGCCATCCTTCCTGCCAGCTTCTTAGTCCTTGAGATGGTCCATTTGCTCCTCTGGGAAACTGGGAGAGCTGTTGTCCTCTGTGTTGCTTTTTGGTTTGATTCTTTAGTTCGGGTACTTCTGCAGCAATGGCCACCTAAGCTTTAGAATTGTTTAGGAGAGCTGTGCCTGTGTATCATCTGCCTGATTTGTCCATGGGCAGAATAAACTAAATTATTCTCTCCAAATAATTTAGATTTCTTGGTCTTTAGGACCTCTAGTGAGCAATTAATTGAAGCTCTGTCTAAAACAAAGAGTTAGCTTCATTTTTCATAAGAAACTATTCATAATACATTCAGTGCAGTTTCTATATTAGCAGGAAATGCTCCTTTGATTTTCCTGTGATACCATGGCTTCTGCTGTTACCTCAAAGGGATTTAATGGACTGATGGTCCCTCTGTTCTCTTTAGGAGTCCATCTCTGTTCTCTGATGTTTTATGTGATATGTAGAGAAAAGCTATAGTGGTGGTGGGAGGATCAATGAGAACTTGCATCCCTGAGCTCAGCCAGGGTAACATTGGTGATCATTTGCTCTGATTGCAGCCAGATTTCAACTCCCTGCCCTGTTGAAGCTCTGATTCTGTCATTAGACCTCAGAGCAAATGCCACCCTGGGATTGCTGTATCTTCCCCTGCAAATGGGAATGTCAACTGCTGCTTTGTTTCTGATCCAAATTATACTGAGAATGTTTTCTTAACTAAAACGCAGAATTTATCATCTCATTTGGGGAACTTCTCCCTTGCAGCCTGTACTGAAGCATACTCCCAATCTGATGAACAATATGCTTGCCATCTTGGATGCCAGAACCAGTTGCCATTTGCTGAGTTAAGGCAAGAGCAAGTAAGTAGGTGACATGTTTTTCAAATACCACCTACTTGTTTCTGTTCAGTGTGTGTCTTCTCTTTTTTATATTTCTTCAAATGGAAAATAAATCTTCCTAAGGACTGAAATCTAGACATGAAGTGAGGGGTGAGCAAGAACGTAACTTCTGTCCTTTTCATGTAAAAACAAAAGGAAAAAATGTTAATGTTGTGCTTGCAGTTAATGTCCCTGATGCCAAGAATTCATCTCCTCTTTCCTCTGACACTGGTGAGATCATTCTGGAGTGACATGATGGACTCAGCTCAGAGCTTCATAACATCCTCATGGACTTTCTACCTTCAAGCAGATGATGGCAAAATTGTCATATTCCAGGTGCTTCCTTTTTTTTATTGAGATTAAAGTGTCCTGACTGCTGACTTCAACTCTGCTCCTTCCAGCCAGAGAAAAGACTGTAGAGCACCATCAAAAGTGTTTAGTTTTTCCTAGTATTTCACTGCCTTTTGGGCCATTTTTAAATTTAAACTTAAAAGAATGGAGCATGTCTTAAGGTTAATTTCTGTATTAGTTCTGAAAATGTAAATTGTCAAAATCAGTGAAAGCTTTCTAGCAGGATCTCCTAACTCCTTGTTTTGTTTTAGTCAAAGCCAGAAGTGCAGTATGTTCCACAGCTTGATCAGGAAACTGGAGATACAAAAGGATCCTTGTCACTGAGTAAATCAGCCTGTAAGTTGTTCTTTGTGCTTTGGAAGAGTAAATGCAAGTGTTCCCTGTCATGCAAATTTAAAAAATGACGTTACAGGTGGCACATGAAAGCAAGTTTTTAGAAAGCTGCAATATAATTATTTACAGTGCAGAGTGCACTGCGTACACTTGGCAAAGTGTGTTAGAAACCAAGCTCTGCTGGAAATGGAAACCTGCAAGCTGGGGCTGTTTTAAAAGCTGTCTGTGCACAGTGTGTGGGGTTTGGGTTTTCCCCTCCCTGCCTCTCCTGACCTGTGTTTGTGCTGTTGTGCCTCAGCAGACGGACGCCCAGGGAGCTCACAGACATTCCGGGGACTCTTCGAGGAGCGAGCCAGCGACAGCTTCTTCAAGTGTCTCTCCATGTACGTGTGTCCTGGGCTGCCTGTGCCCTCTGAGGAGGGTAAAGGCCTGTCCTCTGTGTCTGCAGCACTGCTGGGAGGTCTCAAGGTCTCCAAGTCTGTAGGATGCACAGCATCACAGTTTTGTGTCTGACCATTAGTGCTGCTTTGCTGTGCTGGCCCCGTGTTTTCTGCAGGCTGTCCTGCCAGCTTTGATTTTTCCTTTCCATTTCAAGTGAACAACATATTGATAATTTCCTGCACTGTTTTTTGAGTGTGTTCTGGGAACTGTTTAATCAATACTGTGTTTTGCCTGTTCATTAGCTCTGGATGTGTTTTAGGGCAAAGCACTTTGTTTTGGGATTGTCTTACGTAGCACACTGGTATGTCTTGTTTCCAGGCTGAAAATACTCAGTATGTAGTTATTAAAGCTTTTTTTACTTTCTCCTTAAATGTTCACACATGAAGGATCAGTGAGTTGGCCCACAGATGTATAATAGCAAAATCTGGTTTTAAATCTGTAAACAGGAGGATTCTTAGGGCCCCATTACAGAATCCAGCAAGTCTTTTGTGATATCAGACAGGCATTAGAGTACCCAGGAGTCTGCAGTGGGTTGTGTAGCTGGAAGAGCCAGAGACTAATGAATTGGCAGGAAAGGCAGTCAGAAATGAGCCAAATTTTTTAGAGGTCCATTGTCTTGTATTCAGTCTATGAAATCTATCAACATTCTTCTCATTTCAGAAATTCCAGTTGGATTTTAACCACTACACTTGTCCTGTCAGTGCTGGTGCTGCTCTGGATTTGTTGTGCCACTGTAGCTACAGCTGTAGAGCAGTATGTTCCATCTGAGGTACTGCATTTCAGAACTACAGTATTTGGAATTTATTCATTATATTCCTTTTATGTTACAGCTGTCTAGAGACTAAGAAATATTTGGGGGAGGTTCAGTTAAGGAGGGTTTTTTTTTATTTTGTGGCTGTGGATGGCAAACCAGTTTGGTTTATTTAAATGGTGGTTTTGTAGCTGAACATTCTTGCTCATTCCTGTGGCTCACAGGAGCTCTGAGCCTTATTCAGGCATGGTGTCTTTTGGTTTGTAGGGCTGTACTCTCAACAACCTTCAGATTACTCTGAACAAAATGGAGGCTGATTCTCATTTCTCTGGGAATGGAGTTTTTCCAAGGGTTGGGTGGTGTAGGGGGGACCCAGTATGGGTTTAATGCAGGAGGATCAGTAGTGAGAAGAGAGTGACAGCTGAGTTACTGGTGAGTGCAGAGTCTCAGTGAGGGGAGCAGGCACTCTCCCAGTGCCCAGAGGGTCCTGAGTCAGTGTTTGCACACCAAAGGAGCTGTTACACAAACACTGTATCCACCCTGGTTCTGGTGGATTTCATACCTTTCTTCTGGATGCAAGTCTAGTTCTAGCTGTGAATTTCAGATGTTACAGAAAGCCTTGTGTTGCAGGGCTGGGGCCATCAGAACCTGGAATGCAGCTGTATAATGAAATCCATTTTATTCACAATGTGGAGAGTCTGTGTCTTAAAGTACCTTGTTTAAATGTTTCAGAAGCTGAGCATCTATGGAGATTTGGAATACATGAATGAGCAGAAACTCAACAGATACCCACCCTCTGCACTTGTTGTGGTTAGATGCAAGACTGAGGAACATGAAGAAGCAGGACCTCTTCCTACAAAAGTCAATCTGGATCAATCTGCAATTTAAATCCATTGGATCTGATAGACTAATTCTAACAGAGCTAGAAACTCCTGATTGATTGTGGTGGTTCTTCAGATGAGAAGCTTAGCAGCCAGTCTTTAAATGCAAATAAAGTTGCAGAATCAACAAATGTCATGGGATTTTGTTTTCAGCTAGTAGAGAAGATTCAGACATTCAGACATGAATTGGTTTGTTTCCAGGCATAATCACTTTTCACTGGTGTTTGCTATTGTGTCTTTTTGCTTACAAAAGTTGTAAGCATGCTTTCCATACTTCTGCCAGGACACTTTGAAACTTACTTGTGTGTTCTAGGATGTAATGTGTACAGTCAGAGTTAGCTTTGTAAAGGTATAAGACATTTTAAGTAGGCAGGAGATGCCTTTCTAGTGTTGCACTTTCTGTTGTAGTTAAGAGAAAATATTATAAAATTATCTGCTGTTTTTTTTTTGTACTTGTTAATGTCCATGCACAAACAACCCTGTGTTCAAAAATAGAAATATATTTTTTCTACAGTGTGGCAATATTCAAGGTGGAAAGCATTTGTGAGGTACTGTAAGCTAGAACTCAGCTTGTGAAAGATAGAAACTTGTTAAAATTTACAGACATATCCCTTCACATGCAGAACATTACATGGTCAGTTATTTTGTCAAACTTTAGCCTTTAAGTCTTAAATTGCTTGTAAAGTTAGCACCTGTGTTTTCTGAAAACTTCTACTTTCTGTTCTTGATTAACTATTCTGGTCTTGTAACTTCATTTACAGAAACAAGTTGATTCCTGAGAAATGAGAGCAGACAAATAAAATTGACTGTATAGAAAATGTTGACTATATAGCTTTTTGCTATGGTTAATTATTGACCACAACAGGCTCAGTGTGAAAGCCTGTCTGAGCCTTCCTCTCATGGGCAACGTGACCTGATTTTGCTGTGATTCACTAACACAGCAACAACAACTAACAATGTCCCTCATGTCTAACCTATTTGTTGTGGATCTTATTATATGCTGGTTCCCACAGTGTTGGCAAGTTGGGGTGTTGGTGATTTATTTTAGGATGTCTAAGTAAATGCTGGCTAGAACCCACAGCCTTCAATTCACTGTCATTTTTTTGTTGATCAGACAGAATTCCCTCAAAGGTTTTAAAAAATGTTATGAAGAACTGTGGAGACTGGGTGAGACAGTGATGTAGTCCCTTAAACCTGGCTCAGTGGTCATTCCCAACTTGTCTGTGAGCAGGTGCTTGTGTGACTGCAGCTGGTGGAGCCTTTCAGGGGCCAGCAGGCAGGAATGTGCAGAGCCCAGCCCAGCAGCACTCCAGCAGTGTTGCTGTCGGGGGCTTTCAGATCCTTGAGGATGTTTGTTTCGAGCAGGTTTCTGCAATCTGAAGTCCTGAATTCTCTGTACCTCTTCATGCTGAGCTCTTCAGTGGGCCAGCCCAGAAATTTGGGTGCCAGCAGCCACTGCCCTGTGTGTAGGTGTCATTGCAGAGGCTTGCTGTGAGAAGGGACAGGGTGGTGTCTGGGGACAGTGCCCTGTCGGCAGGGACAGGAGCTGCCTGTGTCGGTGATGCTGCAGCAGCGGTTCAGCCGCGTTTGTGCTGGCGCAGGCAGAGCCCAGCACGGCCCCGCTCTGCTGGGGCTGCCAGAGCTCGGATGGGATGTGTGCAGCCCTGCTCAGCAATTACCCTGCCAGTGCTGGCTTTACTTCAGGGATTAGTGCCCGTCTTCTTAGCACTGTGGTGGCTGGGATTTCCAGAAGAGACTTCAGCAATCCCCATTTTTCTAACTGAATGGCTCATGGAAATGTTAGCAAGTCTGTTGAAATGTTTACCGTTTACACATGGTTGCAGAGGGAGCAGCTCTGTGCACACGTGGCTCTTTGCCTGTTCCAGCGTGGACAGTACAACCTCTGTTAGGCTGAGGACTTGATTTCACAAAACTTTCTCTTCAAAACTCTATTGCTTACAGCCCTGGGCTGGAGTTAAGCAAACAACTTGTGCTTTCATTGCGTGTCTTGTCTTTTGTTCGCTGTTTAATGACATTTAGTGATCTGTGATCTGTGCAGTGCAGGCAGTGATTCAGCAATGTGCTTGCTCTTGGGTCACAGGGAGCTCTTTTCTTGTGGCAGTCTGGCACTTGGCACTGCTGTATCCAGAACAAGCCAGAGCCTGAGGAATTTGGTGAGTGTTGTACTTGTAAACTTGTGAAAAGATCTTCCCTCACTAAAATCAGATACTAGCAAGTAATTGAACTGTTTCTCAAAATTTCTGATCTAAATGGACTCTTCAAGCTATCTTGGCATTTGGCTTTCCAAAATGTAATTCCCTATTCATGTTTTGTTAAGTGTTTGACTTACTGACATCTCCATTTTCAGAGGCTGCAATTTGGGTTTTATCTCTGCTCAGAACCACTGTTTATATGAAGGGCCTTAAATTATTGAAATTGCAGGGGGAAAGCATTTGATATTCTCTTTAGGGATGTGTTCAACTGAACCTGTGTCAGGTTTAGAATGGAATCATCTGGACACAAATGAGGTGACCCTCTTAAATGTGTGCAATTCACTGCTGGCAAAAATAGCCAAGGTACATTTGGGGGAAATGGGAGGGGGTTTAGGTGCTAGAATTAACAATTACCTTCTATCATACTGGATACCTTGATATTTGTTGCCTCTTCAGCTTTTCTGATCTTTGTCAATTTTTTTTTTTTTTTGAACTTCAGAAGAGCTTGTTTATGTTTCTTACGTCGCTGTCATGAACTCATTTTTCTGAACTCTAAGCAGTCTTTGATGTGGAGTAACTGCTCTAAAATCCAACTGCCTGGTTGGCTACAGCTGAACTTGAGAATCCTGGAGCAGGAAACAGATGGTGGTAGATGGCAGGTTGTAGAATCGTAGAATTTTTTAGCTTGGAAAAGACCTGCAAGAATGAGTCCAACCATTTCCCCAGTACTGCCAATGCCACCAGTAACCCATGTCCCCAAGTGCCACATCCAAGGGTGGGCTGACTCCACATTTTAAACTCTTCGTTGTAGATTGTTTTGCAGGGTATGCACAGCTGGCCTGCTTGACCTGGATCCTACACAGGGCTCTTAGCAAACTCCCAATCACCTGATTAGCTTTATGAAGGCTCAAAATAGTCCTGTATCAAGTCTGACTAGAAACTGAAACTTCCTCTTTAAAGAGCAAGAGATCCAGAATTTAAGATTCCGCTTAGTCTGACATGTTTCCACATAGCAGCAGCTGCCCTGACTTGCAGACTGTTTGCTGCTTGGCACTGGATCTTTTCACCCAAAAATCCTTCTTGAAACAGGAGAGTTTTCTAGCACCACCTTTAGTAGTGATGTGTTCCTGTGAGAAGCTTCTGTTTTGGACAAGTTGGTGAGGAGCTCCTATGAGACTGAGTTTAATTCTGAGAACAACACAGGCTCCTCAAAAACTTCACGCTGCTGCTTTTTTTTTTCCCCACTACCCCCACAGAAAAGCTTCCTGCTCATGAAATTTCAGCCTTGAAGCTGTAAAACTCCCCTCTGTGGGAGCTCTGCTGAGACCCGCAGCCAGTTTAGAAGGCTTCAATGTATCTGTAAGTTTGTGTTTGCTGCAGGCTGAGCTGCTAAACCTTCCTGTGGGCCTGGAAATTCAAGCACACAAGTAAAAAAGGACCCTGGAGGATTTCCTGTGCCTGTGCTTATTTCCCAAGCAAGAAAGCTGTTCCAGATGGTTGTATCCTGCACAGCTCTCCTGAGATCTCGTCATCTGGCAGGAGCCTGGGCTGGTGCTGCCACAAGGGCAGTGTGATAGCTCTGTCTTGGGAAGGGGATGTGGAGAAAGGAGACTTCCATGGAGATAGCAGACTCTCTTTCCTCAAGCTTTCATTGTGAAGGGGTTTTCTTTGACTGGCAGGAGAGGAAAAGTAGTCCACATGAGCTAGTGGTGGGTGCTCACCTTCTTGTCAGCAGGCTCTCAGCTTCCTGTATCTCGGTTTTCTCTGACTTCTAAGAATTCTGTGTAATACCCGTGAGGGAAATTCAGAGAATCCTGTCTAATGCCCATGAGGCGAATTCTAAACAATTCTGTTCAATGCCCGTGCCTAATGCATATGGTCTGTCTAATGCACATGGTTGTGAAACCATGACTGAGACAAGAATGAGAGTTTGTTGCTGGTTTTCAGTGGGGGCTGGAGCAGAGGCTCAGCATTACCCTGCCACTCCCCTCCTGTCTGTGCAGAGCTCTCCTTGCTCTCCTGCCCCTGTTGGGTTTGTATCCTGGTAACATTGTGCTCAGGTGCAGAGAACTCCCTGCGGTCCCTGGAGCTCTGGGAAGCATGAACAAAACTCATCCTCAGGTACAGTCCTTCAGAAAATCCCTACATACAGCTGTTGCCTGAAGTACATGTGTTCTTGACAGGACTGTTTGCCTGACCTCTTTATCAACTGCTTTCTCTGAGATTTTGAGTTGTTTCTACTTACCTTCATACAAAAGAGTTGACATAAAGGGCTGGACTTGTTTAGTGTTTGTTTTACAAATGGCTAATTAAGGTTTAAAAGGTGATGTGATTGCTTTGGGAATTAAATCTGGGCCATGTTTTCACCAAAGCAGTTTTTGCTTGTATGTAACAATAATGGAGTACATGGTGTATTCCTGGGTAAGATGGTGTGAGAATTAGAAAGGCAAAGTTTGCCTGGCTGTGGGACCCTGTAAATCCCTTTTATCTCTTTCCTTTTAGAGAAATGGTGATGTAGCTACTTTTGGTTCAACAGAGTCCTTCTCTGGAAAAAGAGGTAACGAATAAAATGCAGAGTTCTATTATTAAAGTATAAATCAATTGAAACTATCAATGTAATATAAAATGCAACCACTATTTATGGTCTGTTTGGAGTGATTTTCCCTCTTTTCTGTGTAGTGAAATGTCCAGACTATAAAATTAATAAACTTCAGCTGTTCTGTGTTGGCCTGGAGCTGGCAGTCACATGTACAGTGGTATGATAGGTGATCCTTGTCTGTCACAGGAAGTTTCATAATGAGCTTGCTGTGGCCTTTCCATATCTCTTAATAGCCAAATTTCAGCAATTTTTCCCCATACGCTGAAGGACAAGGTGAGATAGAACCAAATAGCAGGCCTGTAGATCAGTTTGCAACATTTGACCACCACCATTATTTTATACTCAAGTCTGTTTGTAATTGTTGTGTTTTGCAGTCAGAGGTTTTTGTAGACACAGACGTGCTGTAATTCACCATTTCTTTTCTGAGCTGAAATTTTCTGTGTTTGGCTCCTGCTTGAGCATGACAGAGGGAGAAGCTGCTGGAATCAGGATCCTTTTGCTGTGGAGCAAAGGCTGTGCCTTCCCTTCAGTTTGAACACTAAAACAACTAAGTAAACACAAAGCAGAGCTAAGACAAATTCTAACTTAATTTTTTTTCATTAGAATTTTAAAAGGCTTTCAAGAACTTAAAGAATTTTTAAGTTCAGATATACCAAAATCAATTACACAGGCAGGATTGTCTTAAGTGACTGGTTACATGTTTCTGGGATGACCACACTAATATTTTTTGCTGTTGGTCTGGGAGTGTGAAGGAATGGAGGGAAACACTTTGTTGGTTTAGAGACAAAGCTCCAGGTGCAGGTTGCTGAGGTGAGGGAGGGTGCTACCATTGTGTGGCAGCAGTTGGTTTGATTTATGTGCCTTTCTGAAAGCTGGAGTCCCTGGAAGTTTTCTGAAGATGTTGTTAGAGAGGGACAGGGCAGCCCTTCAGTTCCTTCTCACCATTTTGTGCTGAAAATCCAGCCTCATTCCATGAGAGTGTGAGTCCTGGGTGGGGCAGAAAGCCTGAAGTGCTGTAAAATGAAATCTTACCTCTTGGGGAGTTTTGTTATGAGCTCTGGGAGGGCACCTTCCCCACCTTCCACCAACCTGCCCTGTGTTTCAGTGTCACTGCTGTCCCACAGGGCTGGGCAGGGGCTTGGCCTTCATCCTTCTGCACCAGAGTCCACAGGAGGAGCTCTGATGGAGATGTGGCCCTTGTGCTATTCAATCCCAGTGCTCTGGAACAGCAGCACAAGTTTTTCCACACTGCAAGCAGCAGAATTCCTTCCATGAGGAGGTGTTTAACGTTGGAGTTTGGCTCTTTAAACTCAACTATCAACCCCTAACCCCAGCAGCCCCCACCAGTCTTGCATGCAGAGACCCCAAAATGTGAGCCTCATGTCCCTGCACTGTTCACCTCTGAAACACCCCAGAGCCTTCCTCAGTCCCTCACCTCTCTCTCTTGCCTCCCCCAGGCTGCTGCCATCGCTGTGGTGCCTGCACTGGCTGCACACAGAGACTCTTCTGCATCTCTGCCGTGGCACTGCTTGTCCTCGTGGCCGCCCTGGCCTCGGGGCTGGCACTGGCACTCCTGCCACGGGCACCAGGTTGTACCCCAAGAGTGGTTATTTTTTCTGGTAAGGGAGGCAGAAATGGTGCTGGATGAGCACAGCCCTCATGTCCATAACTCTGTGTTTGATGGTGCACAGACCAGGAGCAAGCAAAGGGATGAGCATTGTGGTGGGGGCTGGACCAGCTTTGCTCAGCCCAAAGGGCCACCAGCCATTCCCTGGCTCTGCTGTCCTGCTCCATAGGGCTGGGATAACTCTGGGCAGCACTGTCATACTTAAGACTACAGGTGTGGTTTTCAGATTCTGCCATGAGCCTACCAGAAATTAATCCTGGCCCCTGGTTATTTCCAGAATAAAAATTTAATTTCAGAAATGCCCCTTTACTCCCCTTGATCTATCCCTCATATCACAAAAATGCTGGAAAATAAAGGTTTTTTTGCTTTCCTCTCAGTGAACCGCTTCTGCACAGCCCCTAATAACAAGACAGGCTTCTTGTGTGATGACAGAGTGACTTGTGTCCCTGCCAGCTGGGTCTGTGACAGGGTCAGCAACTGCAGGAACGGAGAAGATGAGCAGGAGCAGCTCTGTGGTGAGTGGTTTTGTTGTGAGCATCCCCCCTGCACTGGTTTTCCAGCTGTGAGACAGCAACTGGGGTTCCTCTAACCTTGCTCTGTGCTCCTGGCTGCCTAAGATAAGTGAGCAGATAAGCCTGGTGGAGCTTTTGTAGGGCAGATGCTGAGAGATGGCACTGCCCAAAACCTAGCAGGAATGCCAGGAATTAAAGAATCCAAGCTCATCTGATCTTCCTAGGGTTTTTTTTTTTTAAACCATGATGTAGTTTTCCTCCATCAGCAAAGCTGTATGTCTACATGGGTAAATTGTTGTTCAGTCACCCTGGGGGAAAAAACTAAATAAAGCAGAAACCTGGGGCAGACTTCCTGTGTCTGGTGACAGAACTTTCCCATTTGTTCATGTTCATTTGATACTGAAGGGGTAGTGTCCTAGCAGCAGCCTTTGGTGTGTGCCATCCCTGTTTTACCCTGTGTCTGTGCCTGGGGGAGTTAAGCATGTCCTGTGTGTGTGCCCTTGCAGGTGACTTGCCCCACAGCCTCCCAGGGCACCTGGTTTTCTACTGCAGTAACCCCAGATCCTGGGTTTATGCTGACCAGAGGTGTAACGGCATGAACGAGTGCGGGGACTGCTCTGACGAGACGTGGAGCTGTAAGTCTGTCTGCTGGCTCCTGCCTTTTCTGCTGATGGAGTGCAACAGGCTGTACAGGTGTGGTGCTCGTGGATGCTGCTGGAAATGCCTAGAGGCTGGCAGCCACCACTAAAACACAAAATAGCTGGGAGAGGGTGTATGAACCATTCAGGCTCAGTGCCCGTGGCTGCCGAGGCTTCTGTGTCAAAGCCTGGTGGCAACTGGGAGGGAAGAGGCTCTATGCTTTGCTCCCAGTCCCAAAAATTGCTCTTCCTCTGTGGCTTGCTGATGTGGAGCAGTTTCACCGGGATGTGTGGCTGTAGTTAGTAGTAATTATTCAAACTGGCCTTTGGTAGCTGGTCAGCAGATGGGTGGATCTCCAAGCTGGGCGGGAGCTGAGTCTTGCTAAAATGAGCAGCAGATTTGTTCCTAAGTCACCCCTGTGGTTTTGACAAAAAAAAAAAAAAAGAAAAAAAATTACAGTTAATTGTTCCCCCCAGGATGGCCTCTCTGCCACGAAGGTCATTGCAATGTCACTCTCTGGTTGTCTCCCACAAGTAGCACCAAGCCAGTGTCTGCTTTGGTGGGCTCACAGTCATAGGGGTTGCCACCAGCAGCTTTTCTGCTGGGGGATGAAAGGATTTTGCCCATGGAAGGAAGGAGGGAGGGAGTCAGTGCAGCAGAAACATTTCAGTTCCCTGTTTTCTGTCCATCCCAGTGGCCGCCTGCCCCCCGTGTGGGCAGGAGTGGTGGAGCTGCAGCCCTGTACACTTCGAGTTCTGCTCCTGCATCCCCAGGAGGCTGTGCAGGGATGGCGCCCAGCACTGCCTGGACTGGTCCGACGAGTTCGTCTGCACTGCCTGAATCCTGGCGCCCCTCCCTGCTGGGGGCAGCACGGTGCTTCCCACACGTCACCCTGGAGCCCTGGGCTCCTGCCCTGCCACCCTCCTGGGACGCTCCAGCCCAAGCAAATCCTCAGGAACACTCAGCAGGGACCAAGGGCCTGTGGCGACCCTTGGCTGGACACTGGCCGGGGACAGCTGCCAGGTGTCTGCTGTCATGTGGAGGTGACACTTCCTTCGTGGGCAGCACTGACTTGATGCTGTGCTGGAGATGCTTCAGCAGCCACTGCTGGCACAGCCCTGGACCAGGACTTTCTCCTCCAGGGACATTCTGGGTCCCCTGGGACATGTCAGGGACACTGAGAGCTGCCCCGAGCAGCAGGAGCTGAGTGGGGTGAGCCTCCAACACATCTTCATAGTCCTGATCTTCACTGGCGGGAGGAGAAGCTTCTATTGGTGTCCAAAACACATCTGCAGATGGTTTCAGCAGGGACTTTGAGGGCTCTGTGTTGATGCTCCTGGGACACTTCCTTGGGAATGCTGTGCTGGGAGTGACACAGTGGGCACCTGCTGCTCAGGCCACCTCCTGCTCTCTTCTCAAACCATGAAGGCCAACACAGAGCGTGTAATGGCATGGAAAACTGGAGAAGTTTCAGGGTTTTGGGGGATAAATCATGACAGAATAGCTGTCCCTGAGAGCCAGGGCAGGGAACCAGCATGTAAATAACCTGCTCTTCACGCAGGGCTGTGCAGGTTTGCAGCAGCAGGTTGAGAACAGCCATGGAGCTGGGGTAGGTCTCACTGAAGCTGGCAAAGAAAGGAGGAAAAAGAAGTCTCAGCCTTGGAGCAGAGAGCAGCAGAAAATCAAGTGCTGCTCCCAGGGTGGTGTGGGATGACACTGGATCTGTTTGCTGCTTGTTTTGTTCCTCTGCCAGCAAGGCAGGGTCAGGCAACCAAGCCTTCAAAGCAGTGCTCAGGACATAGGTACGGACGTGACACTGAAATTTAAGGAAGATGAGGTTTTCTCTGCTCCTTTGAAAATCTCATCTGTGTCTAAAACATCGAGGAAAACCCCACATTTACAGTGAGTACTTTTCTAGGCCCAAAATAAACATGAGGTGATCTTTTTCCCATTGCCACCCCAGGTCATAGATATTTAAAAATAAGCCCCTGTTCACTCATTTCTTCTCTGTCCTGTGATCTGCAGCTCTGCCTGTCACTGTAACTCAGATCAATGGTGAATGTTGCTTCTAATTTGTCACTGGGATACAGCTGGAAATCTGAGAGATCTTTTTATAAATAGCTTTACAGTACTGTGACTCACACTTCACCTGGAATGAGGTGGCAAAACTCTGCAGGGGGAATGTTAAAGCTGTTTTTACTCACCTGTCCCTCTCCAAGCATGGCCAGGGTGCATGGCTTGTTTTCTCTATGCCTGTAAAATGTTATCCCAGTGCAGTAAGGATTGAACTAATCAGCTGTTAAAAAAAAACTACAGGAACCTTCATGCTCAGCACAGGGCCCAAGTAATGGGATTGGTAAAAAAAGGATTGGGAAAAAGGGTGCATCTCTTCATGGTCAAACCTCCAATGTGCATCTCCAGTGGTGGAAGGGGTGGCCAAAAATTCCATTATAGGAATTGCACCAGAAGCAGCTTAAGGGGGAGGATTGCACATCTTCCTCCCCACTGAGCCGCTGTTGTGAGTCACAATTTGTGCCATTATTTGTCTCAGCAGAGCTGATGTAGTTGTCAGGGGAAGGTATTAATAGCCTTGAGTTTCTGGGAAAAGAAAGTAGGATTTGAATGCAAGTGTGCCTGCTTTGTTTGTGTGTAGTCTTTTTTTTTTTTTTTTTTTTTTAGGAAAATTCAGCAGTAAGGAAAAGGCAAAGGGATGTTGTTCTTTATGCACTTTTGAGCTCCTTTTGAAATTGATTTTCTTGGCCTCTTCATGGTTTCCAAGGATGTGATGAATTATAATAAACAACAGTGTAAAAGGAAGATACTCTCTTAAGAAGCACTAGTAAGGGAAACCTGGAGAAAATCCTTGGCCTCGTGAGGCCTAAGAGGACAATGATGAGCACTGTGCACCTCAGCCAGTTCTGATGGAAACACTCAGGGCAGGAATTCAATGTTGAACAGTTACCTGCAGCATTACAGCTGCACAGACCAACACAGAACAGGTCTGAGTGTCCAGGTGATTTACAGCTGATCTGCTAATTAATACTTGAATTATAAATGCCCCTCAGTGTTTTCAGATGGAGAAGCAGTTAGTGTATTGCAGGCACACTGAAAATGGGTTTTAAACCACAAAATGATCTCAGTGCAGTGGATTTGCTTGTAAGGGAGAATATATTACAACTGCAGAGCATAATCTCCACAGTAACCTCATTCCAGCTCTCATTTCCTGGGCTGAAATGAGAAAGAAAGGGGACTTGTGTTCTACTTTGGGCTTCTGCAGTGGCTGTTGGTGAGGTGTTAGTGCCTCTGCCTCCCTCCCCCGAGGTCTGTGCTCCCTCCCTCTGCCACAGCCCCATCAGCACAGCCTGGTTGCTTTCAGGCTGAGGTTTCTGTTCTAGCAGCCCTGCAAACATCCCATGGCACTTGACAAGCCCAGTGCAGCTCATTTCAGATGAGCTGCAGTGATTTGTGTCCTGCCCCTTGAGAGGCAGGGGAGGAGCAGGGATAGGACCAGGCATTTTGGTGAAAAATACTTTCATCAGAGGAATTAGTTAAGGATGACAACAAGAACTTTATTTGAAAAAATTATTATGTATTGAAAATATACAGTAGCATTACCAACCTTCTTGTCTCTATCCCTCCCCCAGCACAGGTTACCCCACAGGCACGTCACAGCAACCAGATTTAACAGTGCTTGTCTCCTTTGTCACTCCCTCTCAATATGTCCAAATCCTGTCATCAGCAAGAGAACAACAAACAAAAGACCCACTTCTTTCTGACTCAGTAGGTATTTAACAAATCCCAGTCCTCCACAGTGAGGCACAGATGCTTCTGTTTGGAAGTCCTTTCTGTCTCTTGTTCAGCCAAAGCTCTTTTTTTATTGTTCTTTAATTCATGGCTGCCTGCAACCTCCTTTTTCAAAGGTAAATGGCAATTTTGAACGTTTTCCTTATAAAACTGCAAGTTTCCAGATGCTTTCGTTTCTGGCTCCACCAGTGTGCATTTGACTACTTCCTCTATTCTGTGTGTCTTGCCATCTACAAGCAAAAAAAAAAAAAAAAAATCAAGTTTAGATTTGGGAAAAACAGAATTATGCTGTAAAATGCATAACTTTGTGGTACAAATTGTTTTGGCCAAGCCAACTTGGAAATGTGCAGAGGAAAAAATACCATTTATATTTTGGACTCAGAATTTCAAGGGAAAAACTCAGTTATATGTGCTGTGTTTGAATTATCCAGCAGTCTAACAAATGAAAAAACTCAAGTACACTGTAATGCAGCTACACAAAGGGCAGAAATTGCACACCTGAGATGCTATTTGCACTACAACCCCAAAAAGTATGGAAATTACTCCTTGTAAAAAAGAAAACAAATCAACTCTGTGGCGTCCATGCAGTTACATACAGAAGTGAAGAGCTGCTACTCTGGATTTCAGGTTGTCCTGGGGCTTCATGGCCTCCATAATTGCCTGCTCCCACTGTAGAACAATCTGAAAGAACAGATGAAGCAGTTAAAATGTGTCTTGTAAAATTTACAGAAATAGCACTGGAAACAACTCCAGCCCTTGTTCTTTCCTACTCAGCGACTTTGTATTCTAAAAGGCAAATTTTTAGAGAGTAAAACAGGTTTAACCTCCCTTACCTGTTCTGCCCATCCCTCTGTTTTGCAGTTACTGTGATCAAATTCTTTCAGAGGCACTTTTGAGTGAACCAGGCCTATCTGCATTTGGAGCCGTTTTATGACAGCATCAACATCCTGGGAAAAAGGGAAATAGAGCAGTCAGAGGGCAAGAACTTTTATCACACTTGTCCAGTAAACTTTTTCTGCTGATTTTTACCTTGAGACCTGTCCCAGAAATGTCCAAACAATTCAATTTCTTGAAAGAAAGAAGGTATCCAATTCCCACATCTGTGATTTTAGGGTTACCTGTAAGGCCAAGTAAAGTTAATCAAGTTGCACGATGTGGAAAAAGTAGATCAAAATACAAAATAAAGGAAGTATTTATTCCAAAAACTAATACTGCAACAAGACTGACTTTCCCCCTCTAATTATCAAAACACAAATATTTACAACACCAATTCTCAAACTCCTAAAAATATTTATGTAAGCAGCAAATGCCTGAGACTTCAGGCCTGCCCTGTGCCTTCTGCAGGTTGCTGGTGAAATCTGGGGTTGAGCACTCGCCTCATGGCAATCAACAAATTAATTGTACCCCTTCAGTGCTGAGGAGGATAAATTCTTTATCAGAAGGGAGAGAGGTTCTTTCTGTTAGGAAACCATGGAGCTCTTACAGGACAAGTCCAGCACCAGCAGATTCTCAAGGCCCTTTTTCAGCACGCGGACGGGCGCTGTCATCCTGCGCAGGCCGGCATCTGACAGGGAGTTGTCCTTCAGGAGGAGCCTTTTCACACTGCCAGGAGAGACAAAAACATGCAGCTTATGGTCATTATTTCTGACAGTTTTGCAAAACGTCCTGAAACTCTGTGTCAGAGGGGTCATCCTGTGCCAACCCCACTGTAAAAAACAATGAGAAAGGAGCCTGGGTTAGCAGGACTAATAAATATCTTTGTATTTCCCTGCTAGCTCAACAGAAGCACTACTTGAGCAGCTATTCCCACAGCTCCAGTGACAAACTGATCCTAGAGCCAAACATTTGCCAACAGAGACAATAAGCTTCTTTATACCCTGAAGTTCTTTATACCAAGGCTGCCAAACTGAAATGCACTCAAAACTGAGAAAAAATGCTTGGCAAAATGAAAGAGGGCAGATTCGATAAGTGATACAGCAATGATTTTAAGAAAATAATGAGGTATTATAACATAGATTAATAAAACTCAGGAAAAAACATCACACTAAAGTGCTCTCTTCAGAGCACTGCAAGACAAAACCTTGATGCAAAATGCACCATAATCTTACAGCAAGATAATATCCTTAATTAGCAGTCATCCTACCTGCTGTTTCTGGTGTTTTCTACTTGTCATTTGTTGGTACAAAACAAAATTACAAAATTTATTGTTTTGAGATGTTAACTAACCAAATATTCAACCTCCTGCTAGCAGAAATCTTCATCTAGAACACTAGTTTGGTTAAAAATTTGGCTGATAAAGTTCCCCCTTAAAAATAGGAAATGTAAAACTGTTTGAAATATTAAAGATGCTTTTTTTTACCCAGACAATGAAAATTATAAAAAGTGGATATAAAACATGAGACAGTAAATTATCTTGCATCTTTTCAGTACTTTTTATGATTCAGCATGTGCTTTGTATACAATAAATTCTGTATTTTGTTTGCCTACAGAACAGGTTTTATGAACAACCAAAACCTTCAACCTTACACTCTGGAGCCTGTGAAAATTCCCTTTAAAGTCTCAGCCTGATTCTTTGAACTGCTTAGTGGTAGGAAAGAAAGTGTCATTTTTAGCTGAAGAAATTGGTACCTAGACAGGGCCTCTTTGGTGAGGTGTTCCAGCAGCTCATGTTCATCTCCAAGTTTACAGCAGGAGAGATCCAAACACGTCAGCTCCCGGAAAGACTTAATTTCTTCAAGCTTTTCAGAGATAACCAGATATCTGCAAAGCCAAAAAAAATCCAGAAAAAAGCCCTCAGTGCTCAGGCACGTAGAGAGGTGTCTACATCCCCAAGTGTCATAAGCACAATGCACTCGTTTCTGTTAAGTACCTATGTGAAAATTGAGAGAAATTACCCAGCTGCACTAAGTACCTCTTTATGTGCAGCTGGCACACAGCATGTCTGAATTCCCAGGCTTCTCCTTAAATCACTGTCATGGCTTTGATTTGATGCAAAATATTGGGATTAACAAGACTTCAACTTGCAAATATTGCTATTAGGAGCTTCTTTACAGATTTTGCTGTATTATTTCAGAATAATGCAAAATATCCCAGTTTATCATAAGTCAGCTTCACAAACTGCTCTTCCTCAGTGTCTGGGAAGGGTATGGACACACCCACATTCATCCAGGTTTAAAATCCACCTCAAATCTGGATTTAAAACAGGACAGGATAGCTTGTCAGTGGCAGAACTTTACTTTTTATATATGTCAATAAAATACTTGACTAGGGCTAGAAGTCCAGGACTGGCCAGAGCTGTGGCTCCACCCTGGGCAGCAGTTACACAGTGGGGATTTTTTTTTAGCTGTGCTGGTTCCCTGGTCTGATTCACTCAGCAGCCACGCAAACATCTGTGCTGGAGCTATTCAGTAGGAGGTTTAGAGATGGGAACAAACCACTGAAGAATGGCAGGCATGAGTATGCAGTAATGAGCACGTAGCCCTCAATACCTCCCCTGCAGTCACCTCTTGCTGTCCCTGTGGCAAGACAAGCTCCAAATTCACTGATCTCTCCTGAATTTACCTTGTATTCCCCCCATGGCAAGACACACCCTGAGGTCAGCATCTTTACTGTATAAACTGGGGGTGATTATTAATTTGATCCCTCCAGGAACACCTCTTTGTCCATGCAAATAAGGGGACCTTAATATCCTCCTAGTGTAATTTTACCCATCAAACCACCCCTCACACCTCTTTCCTGTGCAATTTGGCTTTGCAAAAAGCACAACATACAGTCAGAGCACAAGCCAGTTCTTGAGAGAGATTATTAGCTCATAGGGGTTCTGGAGGGAGAGTGGGCTCTTTTAGAAATAAAATTCATTAGAAAACGCCTTTAATGCCTTACTTCCTGGATTTCAAAGCCTTGTTACTTAACTCAGCTTTCTGTAATGGCAGAAGATGCCAGAAGTAGCTTAATTTCTAAATAAGGCCCATAAAACTATCTGTGCTAGAGATAAAAAGGGAGTAGGTTTAAAGGATAAAACAAAGGATAATTGACTTCCACTCAAACATTCCTACTGTGC
The DNA here is from genome assembly GCA_024734555.1 of Trochalopteron elliotii. Taxonomy (NCBI): domain Eukaryota; kingdom Metazoa; phylum Chordata; class Aves; order Passeriformes; family Leiothrichidae; genus Trochalopteron; species Trochalopteron elliotii. The sequence continues at coordinate 2,092 of JANPWX010000451.1, read as the reverse complement.
TCAGAACACCCTTGGCACTTCAGATGAATATGCCAGCACTTTGATTTTAAACTGGATAAACTATCCCTTTTTCAAGTGTAGAGGTGGAAGAGACGGGTTCTATTATTACTGGGAAAGACTTCAGTAGGAGCAAGGCTTAAAAAACATAATCCAGTTTTAAACTTGGCAAGACTCTTTCAGAGAAAAATGTGGGCATTGAGAAGATGGAAAAAACTAGTCCTGGACTGTAATCAGGACCTTGTTAAAGTATATTCAATATGGGAGTGGCAACAACAATAAATTAAGGTAAAACCTGCCTGATTTCAACTTACCCACAAGTCTGTATCTGCTTCTGAGCCCCCAAAATGAGACACGACAGCAAGCTTATAGTTAGTAAGCCCTAACAATTTGCAAGGGTGTATTTTATCTGTACAGTCAGCTAAGTGTGTCGAAAAGCTTTTAAACAGCAATTACAGAAACATCCCATGAAATGCCTGAGAAGGCACTAAGCACATGGATTTCCACAGAAGTGCTGATTATTATTGTTATAAAATAGTTGCAGGTTTACTCCATATAAGATCCCCTGTTGGTTAAAACAGATTTATTCTGTTACCTCCAATATCTTATCTTTCATTTTGTATCTTAAAGTGAAACCTGCAGCTGCACTTGTAGGAAAGAGATGGGATAAAAGGCAGCAAGCACATGAATCAGATAAGGCTCAGGGCATTTCATTAAAATTAGGTGGTATTATAAGCTCAAAACGTATTTTTATTTAATTTAATTTAATTTAAGGGAAACTTGAAGTGTCCTAGCAGAAAGCCCTAGCTATGACAAGATTTGTCAGGGGACACACTTACCTGTTCCGCAAGCACAGTGAGCACAGCACCAAACTGCCATAGGCTTCAGTGAACTTCTGCAGAGCTCTCAGTCCCGTCACTGGCTCTGTGAACTTTTGTCTTGCTTCTGCTGCTGAAAAGAGCTTTTCAGCAATCTGCTCTGGGAAACCAATCAACGAGTCAATGTGATCAACATTGTCAGAAATGTAACCCAGCACTAGGCTAAAGAGGGACTTGGCCGAGTAGCGGAGGTTCCCCTCCTTAGTGTATGTGAAGATGAAATGATCAGTCCTCTGCCTCCTCGCCCTATCGTCCTCCCTGTTCATGCAAAGCTCCACTGAAAAACTTCTGGAAAACAGACTAAAAGGTCTTGCTTTGGGAGTGACATTCTGTATGCCGCCTGCACCCTGATTTACCACGTGCAGCTTCCCATTTTCACGCACGTATATTGGCCCAGTATCCAAATGGCTTTCTGAGTGGAGACAGTACGACATTCCCCTCGACCAGCTCTGCAAAAACAAACCACAGACAAGTGAAGAACAGCCACAGAGGAAAACATGACCCAGGGAAGCCCCCAAAGCTGGCAGTTCCCCTTAGAGCCCTGAGCATGGCCACGTAGCCCTGCGGCGTGGAGCAGGGGTGTGAGCTGCCTGCCACCAAACCACACACCCCGAGTGGGAACTGGACCCCGGGCCTGCTGAGAAGGCCCGGGATGGATCCCAGGCCCGGGATGGAGGTAGGGGCAGCGGGAGAGGAGCTGGGGTTGAGGGGGAAGTGCCCCCACAACCAGGCCTGGCTCTGCTGCAGGCAGGAGAAGGAGGAGGAAGAGGAGGAGGGCACATGTCTGACTGCAGCTGGGCAATGGAGCCTGCTGGAACCTCCCTCCCTGGGAGGGTGGGCATCTCCCGGTGCCCCTTCTCCAGCCCGTGCCGGGGGCCCTGGTTCCTGAGCAGGGTCCTGCGGGGGGCAGGAGAGCTCAGAGCTGCCGTGGCGAGGGGCAGGACAGGGACGAGATCGTCTCAGCTCCTGCCCTGCGGGTCTGGGGATCAGGTCCTGCGGGGCGGGAGGAGATCGGGCCCTGCCTGAGGGGGCCGGGGGTACCGAAGGAATGGGGAGGCGGGTGCGAAGGGATCGGGTCCAACCCCGAGCGGGGTCAGGGAAAGGTCTGTGAAGGGATCGGGTTTTGGCCGGGGCTGAGCGCACCGTGAGCGGGCACAGCCCCGAGGGGCGCCAGGGGAAGGGGCACAAGGGGAGAGGCACAAGGGGAGAGGCACAAG
>JANPWX010000450.1:62540-87519 GCA_024734555.1 Trochalopteron elliotii | reverse complement strand
TCACCTTCACCCTCACCTTCACCCTCACCTTCACCCTCACCTTCACCTTCACCTTCACCCTCACCTTCACCTTCACCTTCACCCAGGGCCGGCCTGGTGAGATCTGCGTGGTGGGACCCAAGGGCCAGAAGGTACCTGGAGGGGTTTGGGGTGGCAGATGGGGCACTTGGTGGCACTGCCAGCACTGACACCACCCCTCATTGTCCTGCAGGGTGACCCTGGCCTCGTGGGACCTGAGGGGCTGGCCGGGGAACCAGGACCCCCAGGCAAGCCAGGCTCTCCAGGGATTGGCATTCCAGGGAAGCCGGTGAGGGGCCCTGTGCCAAGGGGGTGTCCCCACGGTGGGCATTGCCACCCCACAGCCACAGCTGGCTGAGCAGGGCTAACACCACCCTCTGTCCCTTTCAGGGTGACCCTGGTGGCCCCCCAGGTCCGAAGGGAGAGAAGGTGAGTGGAGGGAAAGGGGTCCCAGCTGCCAGGACAGGGAATCCCACCCAGAGCTGGATCCATCAGGGCTGAGCTGGAACCACCAACAGCTCAAACTCAGCTCTGGGTGGCCCAAAAACCTGGCTTGGGGGGCAGGAAACCCCCTGAGGGGACAGGGGTGTCACAGGGGGACCCAGGTCTGCTGTGCTTCCCCTTGCTGAGCTCAGGTTTTCCCATCTCTGGCTCCAGGGCAGCTCGGGAGCTCCTGGACCCGGAGGATCGCCTGGGACACCCGTGAGTAGCGGGAGGAGGGAGCCAAAACCCGGGGTCAGGGCCGGGTTTCTTGGCTCGGGGTTGGGGCTGCTTGGCCGGAGAGGTGATGGGATCTGAGCCTGGGAGCCGAGAGGGCTTTGGGAAAAACCGGGAGCCAAAAGGGCTTTGGGAAAAACTGGGAGCCAAGAGGGATTTAGGAAAACCAGGAGCTGAGAGGGATTTGGGGAAAACCGGGAGCCAAAAGGGATTTGGGAAAAGCAGGAGCCAGGAGGGCTTTGGGAAAACGGGGAGCAAAAATGGCTTTGGGAAAACTGGGAGCCAAGAGGGATTTGAGGAAAAGTGGGAGCTGAGAGGGATGGGGGAAAACCAGGAGCCAAAAGGGGTTTGGGGAAAACGGGAGCCAGGAGGGCTTTGGGAAAACTGGGAGCAAAAATGGCTTTGGGAAAACCGGGAGCCAAGAGGGATTTGAGGAAAACCAGGAGCCAAGAGGGATTTGGGAAAAGCAGCATCTTCGCTCCAGGCCAGGAACATCCCGTGACACTGGCCAGCTGAGGCGGGCTGGGTGGCACTGATGGGACACTCCGTGGCCTCCCTGAAGCAGCCCCATCCCCACTTTTGTCCTGCAGGGTCTCCCCGGAGTCGTGGGGCTGAAAGGAGACAAGGTGGGTGACAGGGACAGGGTGGGTGCGGTGACAGGGTGGCCTGGGGGGGCCACAGGCACATCCCCCGGCCTTGGGGCTGCCTGGGGGTCACCCCGCAGCCCCCCAGCTTCTGTCTCACCGCTCCCCCCGGTCAGGGCGAGCCGTGCGAGGTGTGTCCCACTGTCCCCGAGGGGATGCTCGGTGCCGTCGGAATTCCCGGACCCCGGGGAGAGCCCGGAGCGCCGGGCAGGGACGGGATCTCGGTGAGTCTGACCCCAGGGATCGGTGGGGTGAAGGTGTCACCTCAGCATCCTTGATGTCCCCCTCTGTTTCCTCCTTCTCAGGACATGCCCGGCCCCGCGGGACCCAAAGGGGACAGGGTAGGTGACACGAGGAGGGCTGGGTTGTCCCCAGCTGGAGGCGGGGGGACACCGAGCACCGCCCAGCTCCTGCTTTTCCTCCCCAGGGAGATCCCGGCATCCAGGGGATGAAAGGGGAGAAGGTGAGTGTGTGAGCCTCCGTGCCACCCCCCTGCTCCCCCTGAAAAACAGTGGGAAAACCAGATTTTGGGTGAAAAAACCCGGATTTGGGGGGAAAAAACCTGAAAATTTGGGTTAGTTAAAGCGCCTGTCTAGTAAACAGGAGATCCTGGGTTTGAATCCCAGCGGTGCCTTTTACCCCGGCACCCCCTTTTTTGGGGGGGAACACCCCTCATTTAACGGGGAACAATTCATTTTGGGGTAAAACCCTCAAATTTGGGGAGAAAACCCTGAATTTTGGCTGGAAAAAACCCTGAATTTTGGGGGAAAACCCCCCGAATTTTGGCTGGAAAAAAATCCCGAATTTGGGAAGAAAACCCCGAATTTTGGCTGGGAAAAAAACCCTCGAGTTTTGGGGGGAAAATCCCGAATTTTGGCTGGGAAAAAAACCTCGAGTTTTGGGGGGAAAACCCCGAATTTTGGCTGGAAAAAAACCCCAAATCTGGGGAGAAAACCCTGAATTTTGGCTGGGAAAAACCCCTGAATTCTGGTTGGGAAACCCCATGAATTTTGGGGAAAAAACACCCGGATTTTGGGAGGTTATTTGGTTAAAGTAAACCAAATAACCTCCCAAACTAAGCCGGAATTTTGGGTCCCTCCTGCCATCCCAGGGGGACTCGTGCCTGTCCTGTGATCTCCGTGTCCTCGCTGCACTGAGCCGCGGTCCCACCGAGGGGGAGCCAGTGAGTTCCGGGCCGGGACCCCCCTCTCCCATGCCGGGGTGACCCCCGGGGGTGCTGTGGGGGCCATGGGTGAGTGACCATGTGGTGTCCAGCAGGGCGAAATGGGGCTGTCCGGGCTGGCTGGGGTCAAGGGCGAGAAGGTGAGTGACCCCCTCCCCAACCCCGTCCCCTTTTTACATCCCTGGGAATGGCTGGGTCATCCCATGGGATCGGGGCAGGCTTGGCTGATCCTGGCCCTGATTCTGATCCTGGGACTGGTTCTGATCCTGGCCCTGATCCTGATCCTGGGCCTGATTCCGATCCGGACCCTAATTCTGGTCCTGACCCTAATTCTGGTCCTGGCACTGATTCTGATCCTGGCACTAATTCTGATCCTGTCCTTGATCCCGACCCTAATTCTGATCCTGTCCCTGATTCTGATCCTGACTGTGATTCTGATGCTGTCCCTGATTCTGATCCTGGCCTTGATCCTGATGCTGTCCCTGATCCTGATGCTGTCCCTGATTCTGGTCCTGGCCCTGATTCTGATCCTGGCCCTGATTCTGATCCTGGCCCTGAGTCTGATCCTGGCCCTGCTCTGTTTCAGGGGGACAGTGGCCATGTGGGACCCACGGGCAGACCGGTGAGTGGGGACACACTGTGAGGGCTCAGGGGCTGCAGGAGGGGTTTGGGGGGCTCAGCCGAGTTTTGGGGACTGCGGTGTCACCTCTGCTGTGGGTTCTTGGTGCAGGGAATCCCGGGACAGAAGGGAGATCCAGGCGTGCGGGGGCTGAAGGGAGAGAAGGTGAGGCCAGGTGTCTCTCCTGTCCCTGTCACCTCCTCAACCTGGGCATGGGACAGCACTGAGCTGGGGGGGGACAGGGGGCCGTGAGTCCCCCTCTCCCGCCGTGTTGCGGTCCCCAAAGCCACCTCCCAGCCGGGATTGTCCCCATTGCAGGGCGAGCAGTGCGGGCAGTGCCCTCCCACCCCGCAAGCCCTCCAGGGGACGGCGACAGTGGTGGCAGTGCCGGGGCCACCGGGAGAAAGGGGCCCTGGTGGCCCCGCGGGCAGAGCGGTGAGTGCCCCCCCGTGCTCCCCCCGTGTCCCCCGTGACCCCCGTGCCCGTTTTTTTGGGGGGAATGCCCCACCCTGACCCATTCCTGCCTTTCCCCAGGGCAGACCCGGCGACACTGGCGAGAAGGGACAGAAGGTGACAGGGGCTGGGGGTGGCTCCAGGTGGGGTTGGTGGTGGCAGAGGGCGCTGTGTGCCGTGTCCCCGGGTCAACTTTGTCCCCTCTTTCTGCCAGGGGGACGCTGGCAGCCCCGGGGACCCGGGCACCCCGGGCATGGCCGGTGTCCCCGGGCTGTCGGGTGAGCCTGGCATCAGGGGACCAGCCGGCCCTAAAGGCGACAAGGTGAGATCCCAACATTTTGGGCAGCTGTCACCTCTCACCGTGGTGTCACCTGTCCCGCGGTGTCACCCACCCCTCTGCTGTCCCCTCCCCGCAGGGTGACGCGTGCCAGCCTTGCCCCGCCGTGCCCGGGGACATCTCGGAGGCGTTTGGCATCCCGGGAGAACCCGGGGACAAAGGGGAGCAGGGCCCCCCGGGCATCGGCCAGCCGGGCAGACCCGTGAGTGTCCCCTCTCCTGCCCGTGAGTGTCCCCTGGTGGCACCGTGTCCTCGGGGTGACCCTGCTGTTGTGTTTTAGGGGAAGCCGGGGCTGCCGGGGGTGCAGGGCCCCGCCGGGCCCAAGGGGCTGCAGGTGAGTGGGGTGTGGGTGCGGGGTCCTGGGGACACCTCTGTGGGTGAGTGGGGTGTGGGTGTGGGGTGCTGGGGACACCTCTGTGCCCGTAGTGGGGTGCAGGGACTGGGTGTGGGGTCCTGGGGACACTTCACTGCCCCTCTGTGTCTATAGTGGGGTGTGGGGTCCTGGATGTGGGGTCCTGGGGACACCTCACTGCCCCTCTGTGTCCATAGTGGGATGCAGGGACCGGGTGTGGGGTCCTGGGGACACCTCTGTGTCTGTAGTGGGATGCACGGGTTGGGTATGGGGTCTTGGGGACACCTCACTGCCCCTCTGTGTCCATAGTGGGGTGCAGATTGTGGGTGTGGGATCCTGGGACACTTCTGTGTCTGTAGTGGGGTGCAGGGACTGGGTGTGGGGTCCTGGGGACACCTCACTGCCCCTCTGTAGTGGGGTGTGGGGTTTTTGGGACACCTCAGTGCTCCTCTGTGTCCATAGTGGAGTTTGGGGTCTTGGGCCCACATCACTGCCCCTCTGTGGGGTGCAGGGACTGGGTGTGGGGTCCTGGGGACACCTCGAACCCCCCCCGTGCCCGTAGTGGGGTGCAGGGGTGGGTATGGGGTCTTGGGGACACCTCACTGCCCCTCTGTGTCTGTAGGGTGAGCCAGGACCACGAGGGATCGGCCAGCCAGGACCTCAGGTGGGTTTTGGGCTGCCTGTGTTGTCCCCTGCTGTCCCCCATGCCAGCAGGGTGGCTCTGGTGGCTTTCACACACTCTGCTTTCCCCAGGGAGACCCCGGCAGCCCAGGACCCCCCGGACCCCCGGTGAGTTTGGGGATTTGGGGTGGGGTTTTTGGGGTGCCCAGCCCTGTGTGATGGGGTAGAAATGGGGTCACAACCCCTGTGTGGTTTGTAGTGGCTCTGGGGATACTGTTGTCCCCTCACTGTCCCCAACACCTTGTCCTGCCCCCAGGGCCCCCCAGGACCTCAGGGACCCCCGGGGATGGCGGCAGAGAAAGGAGCCAAGGTAAGGGAACATCCCCCAGCCCTGGGTGTCCCCCGTGCTCCCCATTCCTGCTGTCCTTCCTCTGCAGGGATCTCCGGGCCCCAAAGGTGCCACGGGACCCCCGGGACCACCGGGGAGCAGCGTCACAGGGCCACCGGTGAGTCCTGTGCCCTCCAGCAGGGGCGGTGTCACCCTCCTGTCACCTCGATCCTGTTTCCTCACCCTCCTCTTCCTCACAGGGCCCCGAGGGGCAGCGGGGGCTCCCCGGGTCCAGCGGGCAGCCGGTAGGTGCTGGGGGGGTCCCAGGGGGGGCTGTGCCAAGGGCTGGGGGTGACCTTGTTGTACACTATAACCACGCAAAGATTCTGATTTTTAGAAGGCTGGAAATGACTTCTTTATATTTGGGATGTGTATTTTTTTTTTTTAAATGCTATTTTATGCAGACCAATTTGACAATTTTACAGTTACTAAAATATGTTTCCAGGGGGCTGTGCCAAGGGCTGGGGGTGACCTTGTTGTACACTATAACCACGCAAAGATTCTGATTTTTAGAAGGCTGAAAATGACTTCTTCATTTTTGGGATGTGTCTTTTTTTTAATGCTATTTTATGCAGACCAATTTGGTGACAAGGAAACAAACTTCTTCAGTCACATCGGTCAAACTAGAGGGATATGAAAAAAAAAGTCCTTCTTAAACACAAAAAGTGTAAACCAAGTTTACAGTTACTAAAACGTGTTTCCAGTGGGCTGTGCCAAGGGCTGGAGGTGAGGTTGTTGTACACTACAACAACACAAAGGTTTTGATTTTTAGAGGGCTGAAAATGACTTCTTCATTTTTGGGATGTGTCTTTTTTTTTTTTTAATACTATTTTATACAGACTATTTGATTTGATTTGATTGGTGACAAGAAAACTTCTTCAATCACATCAGTCAGCCTAGAGGGACATCAAACAAAAATCCCTCTTAAACAAAAAAAACCAAAACAAAAACAAAAACAAAAAAAAAAAAAAAAACAAACAAAAAACCCAAAAAAAAAGTAAACCAAGTTTACAGTTACTAAAACGTGTTTCTTGTTGACAGAAAATTCCTTGAGAAAGGAATTACAAAAACCAAAACCTGTCAAACACGAACTAAAACTCCATGTGGGTGGTCACACGGTGGGTGGGGGGCACCGGGGGGCTGTGCCAGGGCTGGGGGTGGTCTCACACGGTGGGTGGGAGGCAGCAGGGTCTGCCCTAACTCCCATCTCTGTTTTTTTTTTATCTCTGGCAGGGGGAGAAGGGCGCCCAGGGAGAGAAGGTGGGGGGGGGGGGGTCGGGGGGGGCTTTCCCCCCCCGTGCCACCCCCTGCCCACCCTGCCCTCACCCCCCTGTGCCCACAGGGAGACCCCGGGGAGTGCTCCTGCCCCTCCAGCCCCCGCCAGGACCCCAACTACAACGGGATGCCGGTGAGTGTCACCTCCCCCTGGCTCTGTGTCACCCTCACGGGCTCCTCCCGGCCCCGTTTCACACTCCCAAATCCTCTTTCCCGACTTCTCCTCCCCAGGGAGCCCCCGGATTATGGACCGGGATGTCCTGGCAGCCCCAGCCCGGCCCGCAGGTCGGTGTCACCCCCTCCCGTGCCTCTCTTCACTCTCCCCTGTCACCTCTCGCCTCTCTCTGATTGTTTTTGGGGGTCTTGCAGGGTCCCCCCGGAGCTCCCGGCCCCCCCGGCCCTCCCGGTGCCCCCGGCCGCCAGGTGAGGAGCAGAGGGAGAGCGGGGCCGATCCCGATCCTTTAGGGCACAGTGTGAATATTCCGTGTTGGGTTTAGGGAATGCCGGGACACAACGGTTTGCCCGGACTGCCCGGACCGGCTGGAGACCTGGTAGGTGGTGACAATTCCCACGGGGATGTCCCCTGTCCTGGGGACAATCCCTCCCCCCTTCCATCATTCCATCCCTCCCTCTTTTCCCAGGGACCTCTGGCCGTCATGGCCGAGAGGAACATCGAGGTGCTGAAGGTGAGAGGGTGGCTTTGGGGTCAGGGTGGGTTTGGGGTCACCCTCCTGCCCTGGGGGACCTCTCAGGGCACCCCTGACTCCCCTTTTCGCCCCCCCCAGACTCTCTGTGGGGACTGTGCCCACCTGCAGGCAGCCCTGGAAGCTCCCGAGGGAGTGGAGAAGGAGGATGGGGGCATGCCTGGTGCCCCTGGCAGTGAGAATTGTGCCCGGGTGAGTAATCCCACGACTCTGGGTGGGAATTCCAGTGCTCAACCACCCACGAGCCCCGTGGGGGTGAGGCTGGAGAGACGCTCCCGAGTCCTGGGGGATTGGATTTTTGTGGGATTTGGGGGAAAAGCCACACTCTGGATGGGCTCTGGGGGCTCTGGGAATGCGGGCAGGATCCTGGGCACAGCCCCACGGGGGTCCTGAGGAGGGACAGGCTCGTCCCCTGTCACAGCCGGGTCACTCCGGGATTTTCTTCCAGTGCTTTGCGCAGTTCCCGAGGGCAGAGGAGGCTCGGGTGAGTGACCCTGGTGTCCTTGTCCCCAAGGGCGGTCCCTGCTGGGCACTCAGGGCTGTCTCCAAGCTGTCGGGGGGTTTGGGGAGGCTCAGTGGTGGGCAGTGCCATCCCTGATGTGTCCCCACTCCGTGCAGGGTGACAGCCCTGACTGCGCCGGTCATCCCGGGCTGCCGGGAGCACCAGGAATCCCAGGAGAGAGAGGAGAGCAGGTGGGTGAGCCCCAGGACCCTCTCCTGCCATCCCAGCCCTTGCCAGGGGCTGTGACACGTCCCGTGGTGCCCCTTGGGGCTGTCCCCACCTCTGTGGTCACCCCTGTCACCCCCCCAGGGCTCCCCAGGACTGCGCGGACCTCCAGGACCACCGGGACCCATCGTGAGTACCCCAGCCCAGGGTGGGGGGGGTCCTGGGGAGGCTCGGAGCCCCTCAAAGCAGGTTACCAAAGTGGCCTGGCACCCTGCCCTGAGGCCGTGGTGACGGGCTGAGGGACGTGCCCGTGGTGAGGCACAGATTTGACACGGCACGGATGTCCCCAAGGAGGCTGGAGGAGGAGGAGGAGGTGACGGTGCTGCCAGCCCGGAGGTGGAGCAGGAGCTCTGTGGCACGGCCCAGGGCTCAGCCCAGCGCCTTTTTTCCAAGCTGTGACCTCCGTGTTTCTCCCCTCAGGGCCCCCCAGGCTTTCCCGGAACGCCGGGCGCCCCCGGACTGCCCGTAAGAACCCAGCACGGCTCCGCCTTGTGTCGCTGCCGCTTGGTTTGGCTGTGTCCCTTGTCCCCTGTCCCCTCCCGGGAGCAGCCGCAGCACAGCTGCCCCTCCCCTTCCACTCCATCTCCATCCCGCCATTCCCTCTCCTCCATCCCAAAGCAGGGGGTCCCGGCGGACCCGGGGTTTGATCGTTCTCAGCTCAGGGATTTGGTGCTGGCTCTCGCCACCTGCCGGGTCCCTTCAGCAGCTCCAGGAGTGCCTGTGACACGTCTGTGACCCGTCACAGCTCCCCTGATGGTCACCAGGGACAGCCCTGGTGGGGGCCAGGAGGATCCCGTGTGTGGCCGGTGCTGCCTGGGCTCATCCTCCTCCTCCTCCTCCTCCTCTGGTCACTCTTCTGTGGTCACTCAGCCTGCACCACCATCTCCATCTTCATCTCCATCTTCATCCTCATCTCCACCTCCATCATCTCCATCCTCCTGCTCCTCCCTGCCCTGCTCCCCACAGGAGCTGGTGTTGGGGCTGTGCCGGTGGCTCTCGGAGGATCCCACGCTCCTGCTCGTGTCCCCTCGTCCACTAATGTCACCGTCACCCCACGGGGCTCTCTGGGGCTCTCTGGGGCTCTCTGTGGGCCGTGCTCTGCGGTGTGCCAGCGTGTCCTGTCATTCTTTGTCACCTCAGCACCACTAACCCACCCCGGAGGGATGTCCCCATGGTGCTCCAGGCTGTCCTCGTGTCACCCTGGGAGGAGGACGGGGGACACCAGGCTGGAGCTGAGGCCTGGAGCTGAGGGCACCCCACACAGCCCCCCCAGGGCTGAATTTCTGTGGCCCCAAGGTCACAGCACCAGGGTTTGAGTGTCCCCACCACTCCTGGGCACTGACCCCGCTGCCTGCAGGGGTGTAGGGAACCCAGGCAGGGTCCCAGCAGGGTCCCAGCAGGCTGGCACAGGTCACAGACCCCATGGGCTGTGCTCAAATCCTGCTGCCAGGTGGGCACAGCCCCAGGAGGGGCTGTAGGAGACCCCCCTGCATCTCCTCTCTTCTCCCCACCAAGGGTCTCCAAGGGGAACGTGGCCCTGCCGGGCTGGCTGGAGCCAAAGGGGAGCCGGTGAGTGCTGTGGGATGAGGGGACAGGGGGACATTGGTGGCCCGTGGGGGTTGGCACCTGCCTGGGGCACTGTGGGTGGCTCAATGTCATCATCCTCACACACAGGGACCTCCAGGACAGCCTGGCTACCCTGGGGCCACGGGGCCCCCCGGCCTTCCCGTGAGTACTGGGGGGACCAGGCAGCCCCTGCCAGCCCCCTGTCCCCTCGGGGGTCCCCCATAGCCCTCCTGGGGCTCACTGAGACCCCCCATGTGGCAGCTGGGGGACCCTGGTGGGCACAGAGTGCTGTGTTCCTGCAGGGCTCATCCCTGTCCTGTCCATCCCATCCCACCCCACACATTCCCAGTGCCCTGTTCATCCATGCCACGGCCATCTGCACCCTGAGTGTGCTCCCTCTGTGTCCCCATGTCTCTTCTCTGCCCCAAATCAGAATGATGCCCCGAATCATATCCATGCTCCATATGCCACCTGTGCCAAATATCCCGTCCCTGCCCCAAATCCCATCCCTGCCCCATATCCCACTTATGACCCATATCCCATCCCTGCCCTGTGTCCCATCCCTGCCCCATGTCCCATCCCTGCTCCAAATATCCCATCCCTGCTCCAAATATCCCACCCCTGCCCCATGTCCCATCCCTGCTCCAAATATCCCATCCCTGCCCCAGATCTCACCCCTGCCCCATATCTCATCCATGCTCCAAATCCCATCCCTGCCCTAAATCCCATCCATGCCCCATATCCCATCATTGTGCCATGTTCCATCCAAAGCCCCAAATCCCACCGATATCCCAAATCCCATCCCTGCCCCATATCCCACTTATGCCATGTCCTATCCCCGCCCCATATCCCATCCCCACCCTAAATCCCATCCCTGCCCCATGTCCCACCTTGTCACCTCCCTCCCCCAGGGCATCAAAGGTGACCGAGGCTACGTGGGCCCCCCCGGAGAGAAAGGGGAGCTGGTGAGTCCCTCAGGACCCTGCTCGGGGTACAGTGGGGCTGGGGTCTCCCCCAGCTGCCCCCTCCCTGTGGGGCTGGGATCCTTCCAGCCCCATCCCTCTGATCCTATTCCTGTTCTTCCCAGGGACCCCCTGGCGTGGATGGGCTGCCCGGTCCTGTGGGGCCAGTGGTAGGTGCCCACCCTGGAGGCTTTGGGGTGCTGTGGGGGGCTGTGGGTGCTGTGGGGTGCTCCCACCACCTCATCCCATCTCTCCACAGGGTCCCAGGGGTGAGCGGGGGCTCCCAGGAAGTGCCGGAGAGAAAGGGGACCAGGTGAGTGTCCCCAAAAGGGGACAGGGCCCCCCAGGACCCCCACGGTGGCTGTGGGGTCTTGCTCAGCTCTTGTCTCTTCACAGGGTTTCCAGGGCCAGCCTGGCTTCCCGGGACCACCGGTGAGTGAATCCTACTGGGAATTTTGAGTGCATCCCACTGGGAATTCCAGCACCTGGGAGATGATGTCTGTCCCTGGCTGTGTGTCCCCGTGTCCCCACAGCACCAGGGATGGGGGGACAAGGGGGACACAAGTGGGATGAGGTGCAGGGAGCAGCCCCAAATCAGTCCCATTAAAATAAACTGGGAAAGAGCAGGATTTTGGGGATTTATGGGATCTATGGGATTTATGGGCTGGGCTCTTCTGCTGGCATCCCCCCCTTCACTCAACACCCCTCTTCCCTTTAGGGTCCCCCTGGTTTCCCAGGAAAGGTTGGTCCAGCTGGGCCACCGGGGCCTGTGGCTGAGAAGGTGAGTGCCAGGGACAAGTGCCACCAGGCAATGGCTCTGTGGTGTCACTCACTGCTTGTCCCTCGGGCTGTGCCCGTCACCTCCTGTGGCTCCGCAGGGCAGCGAGGGCATGCGAGGCCCCACGGGGATGCCGGGACCCCCAGGGCCCCCTGGACCCCCAGGAATCCAGGTAAGACCCCCTCTGTGTGTCACCCTTGGGTGCCCCTGGGAGTGCCACTGGCTGTTCCCATCCCCAGGGTCCTGTTCCCATCCCCAGGGATCTGTTCCCACCCCTGGGGATCTTTTCCCATCCCCAGGGTCCTGTTCCCATCCCCAGGGATCTGTTCCCACCTCCGGGGATCTGTTCCCACCCCCGGGGATCTTTTCCCATCCCCAGGGATCTGTTCCCATCCCCAGGGTCCTGTTCCCATCCCCAGGGATCTGTTCCCATCCCCAGGGNAAGTCCCTCAGGGACCCCCAGAGCTCCCCAGTGTAAACCTCCCTGTGACACTGTCACCTTGTCCCCACAGGGCCCTGCTGGCTTGGAAGGACTGGATGGCAAGGACGGGAAGCCAGGGCTGAGGGTGAGGCTCCAGAGGGTTTTTGTTGGGGGCAGCCACCCTACAACCCCCCCAGGACACCCCCAACTCATTTCTCTTTCTCCCCAGGGTGACCCTGGTCCCCCCGGGCCACCAGGGATGATGGGTCCTCCGGTGAGTGACAGCCCTCCTTGTCACCCCCCTGCAGCCAACACCAGGGTCCTGTGAGCTTGGACTGTCCCCTCACGTGTTCCTGGGGACACTGAGCTGTGGGTGGTGGCCCTGGATCAGCACTGCAGGGTCAGGGTCACCTGCTGTGCCACCCTGGGACCCCCACCCAGCTCTTTTCTCTCTCCAGGGCTTCAAGGGCAAGACAGGACATCCAGGGCTGCCAGGACCAAAGGTGAGCGATGGTGACACTGGGTGGTGACATCCCCAAGGACCTCGGGGCTGGTCAGAGAATCCACTCATTGCTCTGCCTGTGATGTCCCCTCTTCCTTTTAGGGTGACTGTGGCAAACCTGGACCCCCGGGGAGCACGGGCAGGCCAGGAGCAGAGGTGAGTGAGGGGTGGGGGTAACCCCTGGGTGGGTTGGGCACTTGTCACCACCCTGCCTTCCTTGTCACCACCCCCTCCCCTTCCTCCTCCTCCTCCTCACCTTGCCTTCCTCAGGGTGACCCTGGACCCATGGGACCCCAAGGCCGGCAAGGACCCCCAGGGCTCATTGTAAGTTGGAGCTGCCCCCCATGTCACACCTATGGGGGGGTCACAGCGGGGACTCCCTCCGGTGCAGGGAGTGGGGACATCACTGTCACCCCCAGCTGACCCCCCTGTCTTTGTCCCCAGGGTCCCCCTGGCAGCCCAGGACAGCCGGGTCCTGCTGGCCTGGCTGGTGTGGTGAGTTCTGCCAGGGCTGGAGCGTTCCCTTTGGGATTTGGGGTGGGGAATGAGCAGGTTTGGGATCCCCCATTCCCTCCCCGCGCTGATCCCGGTGCTCCCGGCTCCTCCTGCAGGGAGTGAAGGGCGAGCGCGGCTCCGTGGGCGAGCGGGGTCTGCCGGGAATGCCAGGACAGCCGGGACCCCCGGGACACCCGGGACCACCGGTGAGTGCTGCAGGGCGCCCACCCTGTACCCCGGAGCAGCGGTGACATTGTGGGGTGTCCCCGTGGTGTCCCCACCTCACGCTGCCCCTCTTGGACCTCGCAGGGAGAGCAGGGACCGGACGGACCCGTTGGGAAAGAGGTAGGAGCGGGGTTTTCTGGAACTTTCCTGCCCCTGCTGGAGACGGGGATGGATTGTGACATGCCCTGGGTGTCCCCAAGGTGGAGACATCCCTGTCACGCTGCTCCTGTTTTCCAGGGACCCCCAGGAAAACCGGGAATAGCGGGACCGGCGGGACAGAAGGTGAGGGGAGCCTGGCTGTGTCACCAGGGCCACCTCAGTGTCCCACAGCTGTCGTGGCAGCCCAGAGCTGAGCCTTTTCTGTCCGCAGGGTGACGCTGGATCCCCCGGCGAGAGGGGATACCCCGGAGAGAAGGGCAGAGCCGGGATGCCCGGGGGTCCGGGGAAAAGCGGCTCCATGGGGCTCGTGGGGCCGCGGGGACCCGCGGGAGAGAGGGGACCCCCGGGCTCACCGGGCCCCGCGGGCAGCCCCGGGCTACCAGGACCACCGGGGATGATGGTAAGGACGGGTGGGCGTGTGGAGGGGCAGGAGGAGCCTGTCTCTGTGGCGGGGCGTGGTGGCCGTGTCCCCTCGCCTGTCCCCTCGTGTGTCCCCGCAGGGAGATGTGGTGAATTACGACGAGGTCAAGAGGTTCATCCGGCAGGAGCTGAACAAGATGTTTGACGGTAACGGGGAGGGAGTGGGGACGAGGACCGGGGTGCCACCCCGCGTGTCCCACCCCGGGTGTCCCACCCCGTGTGTCCCCGCCGGCGCTGAGCTCGGTCCCTGTCCCCGCAGAGCGGATGGCGTATTACACCTCCCGGCTGCACTTCCCGGTGGAGATGGTGGCAGCCCCGGGCAGGCCCGGTCCCCCCGGCAAGGACGGGCTGCCCGGCCGGCCGGGACCCCCCGGCTCCCCGGGGATGCCGGGCCAGATCGGCAGAGAGGGGCGGCAGGGCGTGCCGGGCATGCGGGGTACGTGCTGCTCCCCCGGGGCGTTCCCGGTGTCCCTGGGGTTTTCCCAGTGTCCCCAGGACCTTCCCAGTGTCCCCGGGGCATTCCCAGCTCTTCTGTCCCCGGGCTCTTCCTATTGTCCCCGTCACTTTCCCTGTGTCCCTGAAGTGTTCCAAGTGTCTCTGGGTGCTCCCAGTGTCCCCATCGTGTTCCCAGTGTCCCCATTGTGTTCTCGATGTCCCTGGGGTGTTCCCAGTGTCTCCAGTCCCCAGGACATTCTCGGTGTCCCCAGGACATTCTCAGTCTCCCTGGGGTGTTCCCGGTGTCCCCAGGACATTCCCGGTGTCCCTGGGGTGCTGTGCCTGTGCCAGGATCTCACCCCTCTCCATCCCCCTCTCTCCCAGGTGAGCCAGGTGCCAAAGGAGAGAAAGGCGAGAAAGGCGTGGGGCTGATGGGGGACAGCGGCCCCCCGGGACCCCCAGGTGAGCCCCCCTCACCTTCTCATGGCCCCCAGCCCCACGCTGGGCTTTGCTGCCACCCCCTCACCCCATCACCCCACTTCTTTCTCCCCATCACTTCCAGGTCCCCAAGGGCCACCGGGCTACGGGAAGATGGGTCCCCCGGGCCCGGTGGGGCAGCAGGGAATCCCCGGCATCCCCGGCCCTCCCGGTGCCACGGGGCAACCGGGCAAGACGGGGCACTGCAGCCCCGCCGAGTGCCTGGGGGCCGTGCCCATGGAGCAGCCGCTCTTCCAGCCCAAGAACGTCAAGGGTCCCTTCGGCTGAGTGGCTCCACGCCCCACCCCCCGTGTCCCCTCCCCGAATTTGCTGTTAATATTGTTAATATTGTTTCCCCGCTGTGCCGGGGCCGTGCCCGTGGAGGGGAGGGATCGGGGGTTGTTGTACAGCTGCGTGGCAATCGTGGGGGCGGGTGGATCCTGCCCCAAAAAAATACACCTGTGCTGGTGCCCCCCGTGTCTCCCGGCTCTGTGACTGGACACGGGTGGGGCTCTGCCTCCTCCCCAGCCCTGTCCCCAGCCCTGTCACCGGGGGATGATGCTCGGGCTGGTTCTGAGGCCACTCTGGTTGGGGACACGGTGACCCTGTGACTGATGGGGGAATCCCAGTCCTGATGCCAGCAGATCCTGGCTCTGTCTCAGGGGCAATCCCAGCCGTGATTTGGGGATATCCCAGCCCCATTCCTGGGGACAGCCCGCTCTCATGCCAGCACATCCTGCTCCCAGGAGATCTCTGATCTGGTGGCATCCCAGTCCTGCCTCTGGAGGAATCCCAAACTAATTCCCGCAGACATCCCAGCTCTCAGTTTGTGAAGATTCTCGCCCTACTGACCCCAACCCTACTCTTGGGGTGAGGCTGGTCAGGCCTGGAACTCCTGGGAATCCCAGACCACCATCGCAGCCCTGCTCCTGGAGGGATCTCACTCCGGCCGCCAGCAGAACCCCAGCCCTCATTTTGTGGGGTCGCCAGCCCCATTCCCAGGCTGACCCTGGCCGCAATTCCGGGGTGATCCCGGGTGAACTCGCGGGGAATTCCATCCCCGATCCCGGGGAATTCCATCCCCGATCCCGGGAAGTTCCATCCCCGCTCCCGGGGAATTCCAGCCCCGCTCCCGGGGAGTTCCAGCCCCGCTCCCGGTGAATTCCAGCCCCGATCCCGGTATCTCCCGGAGCCATGCCCTCCCTGTGGGCCCCACCTCTCCCAGGCGCCGTTGCCCCTTTAAGGCCCACCTCGGGCGCGCGCTTCCCGCGCGTCACCGCTCTGCCTCCGCCCCGCCCAGGGGGCGTGGTCACCGACCAACGCAGCCAATGGGCGCGCCGTCTTTCTGTGACGTCATCAGGGTGTGGCCGGGGCGGAGGAACCGCTATGGCGTATCCGGGGCAGGTGCGGGAGCGGGACCAGGATCAGGACGGGGACCAGGAGTAGCGGCGGGGAACAGGGACCGAGACCGGGACCAGGACTGCGATTGAGACCGGGACCGGCACTGAGACCGGGGCTGGGATTGAGACCGGGACCGGAACCGGGACCGGAGGAGTGGGAGCGGCGGCGGGGAGCCCAACCGGGACTGGGAGGCGGGGACTGGGGACCGGAGAGGCAGCAGGGAGTGGGACCGGGGAGCAGGACCTGAACCCGGAGCGGCGCCGGGGACCAGGGACCGTGATCGGCACTGTGACCGGGACCGGGACTATGACCGGGGGCGGGGATCGGACCGGGGGCTGGTCTGGGGGTGAGCGCCAGGGGAGGTGCCCAGGGGGTCCCGGCTGAGTGACACGAGGTCCGTCCCCGTGCCCATCTCGGTGCCCGGTGCCCGGCTCACACCGGCTCTGTCCCCTCCCCAGGGCTTCCCCGGCGCAGGACAGCCCCCCCCGGTCGGCCCCTACCCCGGGGGTCCCTACGGCGGGGGACCGCCCCCGGGACCCTACGGGCAACCTCCGCCCGGGGGTCCCTACGGAAGCCCCTACGGTGGCCCCCAGCCCGGACCCTACGGCGGGGCGGCCCCGGGAGGTGAGTCCGGGGGTCTCCCGGGGCAGAGGTGGGGAATCGATTGGGGTCCCCAGCCCGGTGCGGGGTCTCCAGTCTGGTACCCGGGGGAGTTGAGGGGGTCCCCAGCTCAGCAGAAACCACCAGGAGAATGAAACTCGATGTCCCAGTTTATTATTTTGAAATCCTGGAGGAGGAGGAGGAGAAGGAAGAGGAGGAGGAGAAGGGAGAGGAGGAGGAGAAGGAAGAGGAGGAGGGAAAGGACAAAGAGGAGGAAGAGGAAGTGCCAGGCAGCCCTAAAACTTTACACCCCACATCCGTCTCCCGGTGCTGCCGGGGCTTTGTGGGGCTGCCCCGTGCCTCCCTCTCCATCCCACAGCTCCTCCAGGCTCTGATTCCCATCCCATTCCCAGCTCCAGCCTTTCTGTCGCCATCCCAGCCCTCCCTGCCCTGTTTTCCCGGGATTTCACCGGGGCTGTAAAACCCGTGGGAGGAGAAGCTCTGCCCGGCCCTGGGAGCCACCCCCGGGGCCAGCCCAGCCTGTGGCCTGTCCGAGGGGAAGGTGACAGCGCCGATGGCCTCTCCCCACGCAGGGAATGCCCCCCCAGGGGTGGATCCCGAGGCGTTTTCCTGGTTCCAGTCGGTGGATACAGATCACAGCGGCTTCATCTCCGTCAAGGAGCTGAAGCAGGCGCTGGTCAACAACAACTGGTCCTCGTTCAATGATGAGACCTGTCAGCTCATGATCAGTGAGTTTGGGATCTCCTTCCCCTCTTGCTGCTGTTTAATCTGGTTTGTTTGGGTTTGGGGTGAAGCCCATCCTGGCAGAATTCCCCTTTCCCCTGGGTGTCGCTCCCGGCTGGAACCAGAGCTGGGCAAACCAAGCAGCTCACACGAGTGAAGAGCCCAAAATCCTGCTTGGAAAAGCAAATCCCAGCTCTGCACAAGCCCCAGATCCCACAAAGACAGGGAGGAAAGGGAGTGAAAGCCCAAAAAATGCCGAGACTGCCCCAGAGCTTGCCCCAACCTCAGCTTTGGTGCCGTTTCTTACCAACCTTGGGGGTTGAATCGTCCCAGTCGATCACAGCCCTGGTGAGGGGGGATTTTTTGGGATTAGAGCAGGATTCCAGGGAGCCTCTGAGCTCTCTGGAAGCTTCTACAGCTTTTTCCTCTCCTCCCTGCCCTGTGTCTGCTCCTTCCCTGCCCAGACATGTTTGACAAGACGCGGTCGGGGCGCATCGACGTCTACGGCTTCTCCGCCCTGCTCCGCTTCATCCAGCAGTGGAGGAGCCTCTTCCAGCAGTATGACAGGGATCAGTCTGGCTCCATCAGCTTCAGCGAGCTCCAGCAAGGTGGGTGAGGACCAGAGGGACCAGCCTGGTCTGTCCTGACCCTCCCCACAGCCACTGCCTGGCTCTATTCCCAGCTGGAAACTGGAATTCCTCCTGGAGTGGTCCGGGCTGGGGGGCTCTGAGATCCTTTGGGATGCTTCCAAAGCAGTTTGGGAATTATCCACTGGCACAAAGCTTCCCAAGGGACAGGAGGTGATGAGCTGCAGCAGGGCTGGGGCACAAACTTCCTGCAGGAAGGCCAGAATTCCCCCTCAACGCTGCTGCGTGGTTTTTTTTGGGAGGAGCTCTTGGGTGTGTGTAAAGGGAAAAACGCCTGGAATTTGTGGTTTGATTCCTCTGGAGAGCCCTGCCCGTGCACACCCTGAATGGGAAGTGTGGAAAGGGTGGTGGGAGTGTGTAGGAGCATCCGTGGAGGGCAGGGAGAGGGAACTCTGCAGAGCTGAGACATTCTAGAACACGTGGGGTTATTGCAAGGGTCATGGGGAAAAGGGGCCTTTTGCCTTCAGCCACCAGCCTGGGCTGAGGGGAAGTCCCAAAGAGAGAGGGAGAGAGAACAAGAGGGTGAGAGCTAAGAGAGGAGAGAGCAGGAGAACCAGGGAGAGGTGGCAGGGATCAGAGCACAGGGGGAAGAGAGCTAAGAGAGAGCCAGAGAGAGGAAGAGAGCTACAGAGAGAGCGAGGTCCTTGTTACAGTACATTATATCTCCTTTTGTGTTGAATATTCCAATTTACACTAACCAACCAGTACATGACACAAAACCCTACAGAATCTACATACAGCCTGTAAGAACTACTACATTACCATACTGTGTTATATTTTAAACTCTAAAAACTACTCTTTAGACTACTCTCTTTTGCTACATTGACCTGTGGATTCCTCAGCCAGCAGAAGGGTCTTGTTCAATCCAAAGGGATTCTCCTTCAGCTGGCTGGGCTGTTGTTTTCAGGTTATATAGTAGCTAAGGCTGGGTATTTTGCAACTCAAAGCAAGCTTTCATTTCTATGTCGATTATAGGTTTCATATTTTCAGAATCTTTTGCTAAGCAATCAAAAACCTTATATTCAAAACCTTATATTCAAAACCTATCAAAACCTTATATTTATAAGGTTTCCCTGATTCATCTTCCCCAACAGGAGTGGGAGATGGGGCGTGTGGGACACGGGGGAGGAGGACACAGCCACTTTGGGAAAGGTTTAATCTGAATTTTCCTTGCTCCCAGCTTTCTCCCAGATGGGCTACAACCTGAGCCCGCAGTTCAGCCAGCTGCTGGTGGCCCGGTACTCCCAGCGTTCCCCCAATCCCAGTATCCAGCTGGACGGGTTCATCCACATCTGCATGCAGCTGCAGAGCCTCACCGACGCCTTCCGGGAGAAGGACACGGCCCTGCAGGGAAACGTCCGCCTCAGCTACGAGGATTTCCTCTCCATGGTGGTCACCCGCATGCTCTGACATCCCACTGGGAATTCTGGAGCTCTCCAGGAGCTTCACAGCCATCCTCATCTTCCCTCTGGGATGTGGTTGAGCTCCGCTCTCTGCTCTGAGTTCCCCGCACTGGGGCCAAATTTCCCAAATCCTGCTGGGGTTTTCCTGGCTTGGGTTCGGTTGTGTCTGTTCTGTGGGAGGGGGGATGAATCCCACGCCAAACTGGGGCAGCCAAACCGGTTTAGATCCTGTGCCAGCCCCAAATTCCAGCTTCATCCCGAGGTGCCTGCAGCAGAACCATCCCCGTTTCTGGGGGGAAAAGCTGAGCCTTGGCTTTGGAAGCAGCAGGGAAAGGGAAAAGTGAGGACAAAGCGCCTTCCTTCCCTCCCTGAGTGTCCTGGGATCACATCCTGCCCCTGGGAATGCTTTCCTGGGGGTCTGGGATCACATCCTGCCCCTGGGAATGCTTTCCTGGGGGTCTGGGATCACATCCTGCCCTGGGAATGCTTTCCTGGGGGTCTGGGATCACATCCCACCCCTGGAAATACTTTCCTGAGTGTCCTAGGATCACATCCCACCCCTGGGTTTGCTCTCCTGGGGGTCTCATCCCTGTTTCTCCAGGGGCTGCAGGGATGGGATGTGCTGCTGCAGCCCCACGGGCTCATCCCTTTGCTGTTGCCAATCCTGAAGCCAAATCCAGACGATTAGAGCTCAGTTTTTCCAGCTTTGGAATAAAAGGTGTCATGCTCCAGCTGCTCTGTGGTCTCTGTGTCCAGGGGGGGGCTCTAGGGGACATCAGGTGCCTCCTGTCCCCCTCGGTGGCACCAGGGGACACATGCTGTGCCTCTCTCCCTGCTCCCAGTGCTGGGCAAAATTCCCTAAAATCAATTCTTAGGGATTTCATGTCAAAATACAGAAAATGAAGGATCGGGGAGCTCCTGAGGCACAGAAAAATCCCACCAATCCCAAAGTTTTCCTCCCAAGTGACAGTCCAGGGGATGAACATGGAATTTGCCTTGAGGAATCTCCAGGAGATTTGAAGGAATTCTTAGGGAATAAAAGGTGAAAAGGTCTGAGATCAGAGGGAAGAGCCCAACCTCGGTGTTTTCTGTGACCTTGGTGTTTTCCAGCCCCGGGCAGGACGGGCTGTTCCCAACCATCCCCGAGCATTCCGAGGATATTTCTCCCCTGAGCATTTCCAATAGTTCTGTTGAGTCAGAGTTCAGCCCTGCTTGGCCTTGAGGCAGAGAGGGCTGTAAATATATCTATAAATATATAAATATGTATTTTATAGATGTATTTTATATATTTTATACACTCATATATATTATATATGTACATATATAATAGATACATTATAAATATATATAATTACATTTTTATATAAATTATATATAAATTTTTATATTATCTATTTATATATTATATAAATATGTATAAAATACATCTCTGCAATATATATATAAATACACACATAAATATATATAGGCATATATATATACATGTACATATATACACATAAACATAAAGACTGTTTACATGTAAATATATATAAAGGCATGTGTTTAAATATATACATGTACATGTAAATACATAGACACACACTTGCATATATTATATATACTATATATAATATATAGTATATACTGTATAATATATAATATATAATATATAATATATAATATATAATAAATAGTATATACTGTATAATATATAATATATAATATAGAGTATTTATATTATACATATTATCTTTTATATGTTATTTATTATTTTTATATATATTATGTAGAGTATATATAGTATGTATAGTATATATTAAACGGGTGTGGCTACATGTACAAAAATACACATATAAAATATATATACAGGTGGTTTTTTGCATATATATATCAATATACAGGTATATATACACATAGATATATAGGTATAGATGTATAGATATAGATATATAGATATAGCTATAGATGATATAGATAGATATAGATATAGATATAGATTATAGATATAGATATAGATATGAAAGGGGGTGTTCATGTCTGAACACAAACAGGCACCTGTGTGTGTGTGTGTATATATATATATACACACACACACACAGACTTATCTATACACCTCTATATCTCCATCTATAAATATAAATACATATTTTAAATATATATAAAATATAATATACTTTAATAAATATTATATATATTAATATATTTAATACATTACTATCAATATATATAGTTTTTTTATATGCACACATCCTTGCAGTTGCAGGAAGCCACCACCAGGTGGCATCGCACTCCGCACTGTGTGTCCCCCCCTCGGGCGCCGCGGGGGGACCCGGGGGTGACCCGAGGGAGGGGACATGGAAAGTGACAGGGACCGCCAGGAAAAGGCGACAACAGCCCCAGCGCCACCCCTGCCATGGCGCGGAGTGGCTGCGGGGACACGGGGGCTGGTGGTGACGCGCCCGGATGTGGTGGCACATCTCACTGTGGTGGCCGCGGTGTCACACGCAGCTGCACCGTGGCTGTGGTGACAATACCCGGCTGTGCTGGCACACCAGGGTGCGGTGGCACAGCCGTGGTGACCCCCCCTGGCCGAGGTGGCGGCCCTGGTGGCCAGAGTGGCTGCGCGTGCCCGCGGCGTGTCCAGTGCTGGCCGCGGTGACCGGAGCGGCGGGGCCGGAAGGTGGACAATGAGCGGAGCCTTATCTCACCCCCCCAGCCCTTCCCGAGGCCACCCTGGGCCCCCCACACGGGGGTGACAAGGGGCCACGTGTCCCCCTCGGAGCACTGAGTCCACCCTCTTGGGCTCTGAGGCTTCCATAACTTTATTTACAAACAATAAAAAGCAAAATAAATACAAAAACAGTCTTTAAAAGTACAGCCCTTGCGTTGAGGGGTGGGGGGGGGGGTTGTGGGGGGGAGGTCCCGGGCTGTGCTGGCTGTGTGGACCCTACTTGTGGCCCCACCAGGACGGGGACACCATGGGGCTGAGCCCTCCCTTGTCCCTGCTGTCCCCAGGGGGGTGGCAGGGTCATAGCACCATAGGGATGGGCTTGGGGTCGGGGGGACGGTGGGGACCCCATCCTGGCGCCACCCAGCCCTGGGGGCTCAGGGGACCCGCCCGGTGGGTTATTTCCCACCCCCAGCTCCAACACTGCCCTGCTGGGAGGAGCTGGTGGGGCCAGGACGGGCAGGAATTTAGGGAGTCCCTTCCCAGCCCCATCTTTTGGGGAAAGAGGGGGGGAAATCCCACAGCGCCAGCCGGGCTGGGAGGAGAGGGGTGTTCAGCTGCCTTTGAAGAGCCCCCCGCCGCCACCACAGCCCAGCCGAGCCCGGGGCAGGCAGGGGGGGATTAGAGGGTAAATCCCATCGGGAGACCGGAGCAGCCCCCGGGGCATCCCCCACGCACGGCCCAGTGCACCCAGCCGCTGTGTCAGCACAGCGGGGACAGCAGCCCCCCGGCCAGGGGACACAGGGGACACAGGGGACAGCGACAGCCTTCCCTGCCCGCCGTGCTGCGGGGCCCGCGGAGCTCGGGCGGGGCCGCGGCGGGGACAAGGGACATCATGACTTGTGGGGCATGTCCTCCATGCTGACGCGGCCCCAAACGCCCACCACGAAAGTCTCCACCTCGCACTCGTTGACGCCGCGGGCGATGCGAAAGTGGCCGCCCTCGCCCCACGCCGTGCCCCACGAGTTGGCCGCCGTCTGCAAGAGGGGACAGGGGACACTCTCAGCACAGTGACACCCTCCCCGACACCAAGCTGGACCCTACAAGGGTGTGGGGAAGCTGCAGCACCCCATGGCTGAGCTCCCCCAAACTCACCCCAAACACTCACCCAGTATTTTTGGGTCTGGCCATCAGGCAGCTGCTCCTCTCCCCACCTGCAGCGGGACAGGACAGTGAGGGGGGACCCCCCCAGGCACCCTAAAACTGTGGGATCCCCCCCACCCAGCACTGTGGTGGGATAACGGGGGTGCTGACCCTGCTCATTTCCTGCTCCCGGCACCTCCCCAGGGCCAGGCCGAGGTTTTGACATCCGCTCCAGGAATAGGGGCAGGAATATTTAGCCACGGCAGGAGGAAGGAAACACCGGCTCAGGGGCAGCCAGCCCCGCTGCCCTCCCAGGGTCTGAGCTCCGACCCTGCCCCCTCCTTCCAGGGTGCTGAGCACCTCGTTCGTGTCACTTGTGTCACCACCATTCCCTTCCCTGCTTCCTTTCCCAGCTTGGGAACATTCCTCCCACCCAGACCAATGCTCTTTGCACTCCCTGGAGCCTCCCCGGGCCACCCCCGCTCCTCCTGCCCCTCCCTGGACCCCCCCCAGGCCACCCCCGCTCGTACCCGGTGATTTTGACCGAGTGTGTCCCGTGTCTCTGGTGCTTCGGCCCCTTCCCCTCGGCCACCGGCGTGTGCCGGTAGATCCCGCTCTTGTACATGAAGAAATCCTCGTGCACCTCCAGGATGGCTGCAAGGGGAAGGAGAGGGTTTGGGGACATTGCCACTGTCCCTAGGGAAGGCAGGGGACACGGGCACAGAGGGCACGGGGCGGGGCACGGGGGGCATGGCATTCCCAGCGGGAGGGAAAGGCAGCAGGCAGATCCTCCCTGGGGCGATGCAACAACACTCGGAGGAGGTTTCAAAAAGAAAAAAAAAAAAAAAAAAAGAAAAAAAAGAAAAAAAAAAATTCAAGTTAAACAAAGGCAGCTGCCAAGACGGTGATTAAATCTCAGGAGTTAATGAGCAACCAACCCAGTGCCCGCTGGGGTGGGCAGCGTGACGGGCACTGGGGCAGCAGCACTGCCCGGGCACGCAGAGGGAGAAGCTGAGGAGGGGTTCTGGCTCCCACCACAGCTCTCCCAGCCTGGACAGAGCGGGTTTTTACCCCCCAAATTGTTCCCCCAGCATTTTGGGGTGCACAGAGGGGTGTCCCGGCCAGCTCCTTACCTTGCACGGGGCCGTTCTCCAGCAGCTCCTTCATGATCTCCTTCTCCTGCAAGCACAGAACCGAGTGGCACTGGGTGGCAGCAGGGTTGGGACCCCCGGGACTGCCCTCCCCACCCCCAGGGATGCAGCAGAGCTGCTCCAGCACCCACTGGAAGCTGCTGTGGAGATGCCGGGCGGAGGAGCCGCTCCCCCCGGGCTCCGCAGTGGGGTTTTCCCAGCCGCATTCCCAAAGTCGGTTTTCCCAGGTAAAGCAGCCCGAGCCAAGCCCCTTCTCCCCGCTCCCCTCTCCCCGCTCCGCCCCCGGGCCCG
Source organism: Trochalopteron elliotii (assembly GCA_024734555.1). Taxonomy (NCBI): domain Eukaryota; kingdom Metazoa; phylum Chordata; class Aves; order Passeriformes; family Leiothrichidae; genus Trochalopteron; species Trochalopteron elliotii. The sequence goes on along the minus strand of JANPWX010000450.1, from coordinate 63,011 downwards.
GCGCTCACGCTGGAGGAGAGGCGGTAGGCGGGGGTGGACTGGTAGATCTCGTTGGAATGGGTCTGGGGGTTGGGGCACCGCGCTGTCGCCTGTCGCTTGCCCCGGCCCGTGGAGCGGCTGTGCATCATGCAGGGCGGGGCCGCCGGCTGGCTCTGCTGGCTCGTGAACGGGTAACACTCGTCTGTCACCACCCTGAGCACAGGGACAGGGATGTAGGAGGGGAAGGACCAGCACGGCTCCATCTTCATCCCAAAACCCACTCCCATCCCCACCCGGAACCCCAATCTCATCCCCATCCCAATCCCATCCCCACACCAAATCCCTCTTCCATCCCCATCCCAAAACCCACTGTCAACCCCATCCCAAGCCAAACTTCCATCTTCTCTCCAAACCCCACTCCCATCCCCATACCAGAACTCCCCACACCGAATGCCTCTTCCATCCCCATCCCAAAACCCACTCTTACCCCCA
>JANPWX010000450.1:30344-52344 GCA_024734555.1 Trochalopteron elliotii | reverse complement strand
TACCCCAAATCTCTCCCCTCCCCTTCACCTCTTACCCCCAATCTTTCCCCTCCCCCTGGGTCAGTCCCCATTGATCAACAGACCCCCCTCCCCTCCCCCTTTTCTCCCTAGGGATTAAAACCCTCCCCCGGCACGGGGAGTCTCTCCCTCTTTCCCTTCCTGGGCTCCAAGGTGTCGGTTCTGCATTAAAGTTGTGGGAGTTGTGTCCCGTGAGGTTTAAAAGCGCCTTTTTATCTTTCATCTTCGTCCTAGCCCAAATTTCCCCCCGTGGTCCATAGCTAGCCTGGGTTGGGCGGCAGGGGCGAGGGAATTTAGGGCACCGGGGGGCTCGGCTGGCCCCTCCCAAGGGACGGTGACATCGGCGGGGTGTCCCCTCCTGACCTGCCGCTCCACTTTGACCACGCGGCCCATCATGCTGAGCTCGTCCACCAGCTCCGCCTCCAGCGCCGCCTTCTCCCCTTTCTCCCGAATTTTCTTGTCCGCAGGGAGAGCCCGATCCCTGCCCACGATCTGATCCACGCTGGCAGGGAGGGAAGGGGCAGAGCCCATCCATCACCCCCAAAGGCTCGGGAACCCACCAGGGAATGTGGGAGAAGAGGCAGAGCCCGTCCATCACCCCCAAAGGCTCAGGAACCCACCAGGGAATGTGGGAGAAGGGGCAGAGCCCATCCATCACCCCCAAAGGCTCGGGAGCCCACCAGGGGATGTGGGAGAAGGGGCAGAGCCCATCCATCACTCCCAAAGGCTTGGGAGCCCACCAGGGAATGTGGGAGAAGGGGCAGAGCCTGTCCATCACCCCCAAAGGCTCGGGAGCCCACCAGGGAATGTGGGAGAAGGGGCAGAGCCCGTCCATCACCCCCAAAGGCTCGGGAGCCCACCAGGGAATGTGGGAGAAGCCCCAGGGGTGACCTGCAGGGCACCTCACCGTGTCTGCAGGCTCTTGATCCTGCCCAGCATGTCCAGGTGCCCGGCCGAGTACTGCTCGATGACATCCTTGACGTCGTAGGGACGCAAGGTCTCCTTGAACTTCCTCTTGGCCACCAGGAACTTCAGGATCCTGCAGGGGCAGCTGGGTTAGAGGAAGGAATAGGGTGCCCAGGGTGGGGTTCTGTGCAGGCTGGGGGGACACAGGAGGGGACAATCTCACCTGACTGCCCGGATGAGGGTCTTCACTGCCGGCATGATGTCCTCGAAGGTCAGGTCGCAGGGGGAGCTCCTCTCCTCTCCACTGTCCTCCGGCGGGCAGTCAGCTGTGGGTGCCAAAAGCAGGTGGATGGCACACCCCAAGGACTGTCCCCAACCCTGCAGCCCCTCGGGTGACTCCCAAACCCCCCACCCAGGGGCTCACCCTCGGTCGGGGTGCGTGGCTTGAGCCTCAGGGACGCTCGGAACCGGGTGCGGTCGTTGAAGCTCCAACTTTTCTGCACCTTGGTGGGGCTGGAGGCCTCGGGCACGTCCTCGGGGCTGGGGGAGCGGTGCAGGGGCGGCCCCAGGTGCTGCTGCTGCTGCCGGCGCTGGGAGCTGCCCTGGCGCTGGGAGCTGCCCAGGCGGATCCGCTCCTTGATGCCCATTTTGTTGCTGAGGACAGCGGGAGGGCGGTGTCAGGGGCGTGGGGACAGGGACGGGGAGGTCCCTGGGGGGAATGGGAGTGGTCGTGCTGAGCTCACAGGGAGCCCCCCTGGCAGGTGATGGGCAGGAGCCAGGTCAGGAGCAGGTGGTTCCTGCAGGTGTTGCTCCTTTAAAACCTTTTTTTTGGTCCCCAGAGCAGAGAAAGGAGGTGACAGACAGGGAGGGAGGGGACAGACAGGCAGGGGACAGGCGGCAGAGCCACCTCTGAGCTCTGCTCCTGCTCCATCCCTGCTGGCACGGGGTGTCCAAACCCAGCCAAGCTGCTTCATCCTCCTCCTCCTCCTCCTCCTCCTCCAGGCTGCACCTCCCAATCCAGGCTCTGCTCCTGCCCTAACACGAGTTCTGCTCCCAAACCCAGCTGCAATTTCGGGCTGGGGGCAAACACCAGGCATTGTTTATGCAGGACCCACACAAAACCCCCATGTTTTGCACGATGACAGACCCCAAACACAACTCGAGGGGACACACAGAGAAGGACCCTAAAGGTGGGGAGGACACGGAGTGAATGCCTGTCTTGGGTTGCAATGAGAAATGTAACCAAAAGTATTTATTCTTTTATCATTTGTTGAAATCAGTTGAGGAGGTGTTTTTTTTCCTCTTCCATTCCCCCCTGATGACTCTAGGGGGGGAAGGGGGTGGGCATCTTCTGTGAATGGCCCGGCTGTTAAACCAGCTGGGGCAGGGTTCTTTATCCCTTCCAGGACCCATCCTCCCTCCAGGGGATCTCTGCTGTCCATGGGCCATCCAGGCTCACTGCAGGGCTGAGACAATTCCATCATCCCACCCAGGGGAGGAGCCCAGCATTCCCACCTGGATCAAAGCTGGCATTCAGAGCACCAGCACAGCCTGTTGGCACTGGATTGCCAGAGGGAGCCCAGACCCATCTCAGCACCACTGGGCCCTTCTCCAGGATCATCTCTGCTCCACCAGAGCCACAGCTGGCACTGCAGGAGGACTGGACTGGGCTGACACCAACAGCCTGACCAACAGGGGGTCAGGTTCAATTCTGACTCTGACAGTGGTTTTTCTACTACTGCATTTTTATTTTAATTTTCCTAGTAAAGAACTGTTTTTCCTATTCCCATATCTTTGCCTGAAAGCCCCTTAGTTTCAAAATTATAATAATTCAGAAGGAAGGCGTTTACAATCTCCATTCCAAGGGAAGCTCCAGCTTTCCCTGGCAGACACCTGTCCTTCCAAACCAAGACAATCCCACACCTGCTGCAGGACAGGCTCCACGAAACCCAGGTGTTTGGGGACATTCCTGAATTTCCTCAGCAAGGGCCAGGCAGGGATCTAAGCAGGGATCCAGGCAGGGATCTAAGCAGGGATCCAGGCAGGGATCTAAAGAGGGATCCAGGCAGGGATTTAAGCAGGGGAATTCAGGCAGGAGAACCAGGCAGGATCTAGGCAGGGTCTAGGAAGGTCACAGGGCTCCCAGCCCTCCCCCGTGCTGGCAGGGGAGCTGCCACACATCCCACACATCCAGAGGGGGTGGGAAGGGCTGTGTCCAGGGAATCCAGGCTGCAGCACACAGCTGGGATGGGATTTATGGGATTTATCCAGAGGATGGAGATTATTGCCAGCAGCCCGTGCTCATCCACGTTGCAATGGGGAAACTGAGGCAGTAAGGGACAGCCAGCTCAGCCCAGGCCATGCACAGGGACCTCCAATTCAGCCTCCACCCCTTGTTCCTCGGTCCCCAGCCGTGTCCATGCTGCAGGCACGCAGGCAGGGAGCTCATCCGTGCATCCCGAGCTTCCCGGGGCCGCTCTCCGGGCCGGGCAGGACACGGTACCTCCGTCTCCACGTGCCCCACGTCTGCAAGAGCCTCCTCTTACCACTAAAGATGGGGCTGGAGGGGCAGGGCAGAGACACAGGAGAAAAGAGAATCAGCCACGGCCGGCGGGGAGTGGAGAGTCGTCCCCGGGCCACCTCCTTCCCGTCCCCCGCAGTGCCACCGTGAGCGCCACATCCCCGCCCTGCCAGGGCGGGGTGTTTGTGTAGGTCCTGCATAAACACCTGCGCGGTTTCTCGGCTCTGCCAGAAGGATTTTAAGGACGGTCCCCGAGCGGACGGACCCCGCAGACCCCGCCGGGCTCTGGTGGGGGGGTTCCCCGCGGCCGGGGGCGAGTGTTACCTGAGGCGTAAACACTTGTGGGGCTGCGCGTCCTCCTCATTCCAGCTTGGGGGTAGTGAGGGCACGGCGGGGTCGGGGGGAGGGCGGAGGGATGGAGAGGAGGAGGAGGAGGAGGAGGGTGAGCGGGAGAGGGGAGGGGAGAGAGAGAAGATGAGATGTTATGAGAGGTGATGCTCGGGTGGAGGGATGGGCGGGCTCAGGGGGGTTCGGTCCTTCCCCTGCCGGTTCCTGGTTGGTCACTGAGCGCAGGGAGGAGCCCCCTGAGCCCCGAACTCACCTGGGGGAGCAGGTCCCGCCCAACCCCACACCTGCAGCCTCAGCCCTGCTGATGTGGCACCACGGGGGGAAACTGAGGCACGAGGCCTCTCCCCACCTAACCCTGGCTCTGGCCCCGTATCCAGCACTGGGACACGCTGGGATCTCCTCTCCAGGCAGAGGGGACATGGGACACGATGCAGAGCAGCCGCCACCAGCAGCAGGGCAGCCTCAACCCCTCTCTCCTCTCCTCGTGGGCACTGGGAGCCATCCCCAGCCCCAGGCTCTGGGATTTGCTCCTTCCCGGGCTCTGGAGCTTTGCCCACAGCTCCATCCTGCCAGGATGGCACCAGTGCCCTTGCCAAGGGATTGTCTGCCATGCTCAGTCACCCTGTGCCACATCCTGGGGTCACAGACACATGAAAAGGGCAGCAAGGTGACCTCATGAGGGTGCAACAGCCCAGAGTGTCTCTCTGGAAAAAAATCTGCCCCTTCTGGAGCTGGAATAGAGCTGGGAGCAGCAGCAGGAGTGGGGAGCAGGGCCAGTTTGGGGTGGTGGCACCTCAGGGTCTGACGTGACAGTGACAGTGACAGTGACACCTCAGCAGGGCACAGAGGAGACAGAGCAGAGAGGAGGGAGAACTCGGGGGTTGCCCCCTCCTACCTTTCCCCTGAGCACAGGGCCAGGCTGAAGCTTTTCTGGGCAGGGGTGAAGGAGTGATAGGGTGGTGGGGCTCTGTCAGGCCATTTTTTCACCTCTGAGTTCCTAAATCCTCCGTTGCGAACCCGGTGCAAATGCTCAAACATAAGGACCAGCTCTCTGAGGTTGGGGTGAAATAAAAAATGGGGAGAAATTAAAATTCCTGAAGCAAATTAAAACAGCAAAGTGAAGCTGAGCAGCTCTGGGTCTTCCTGAGCACAAACCAAAGCAAAACCAGAGTAAAACAAAATAAAACAAACAAAAAAAAAATTAGCATTTTTGTTCAAAAGAGGGTTTCTTAATTGGGGCTGATGGGGCTGGGGAAGGGTCCTGGGACAGGATTCCACAGAAGGAAGGGTTGGACGTGCTGAGAGGGATGGATCAGGCAAGGACAAACCTGGGACGGGGTGGGGACATGGAGAGCTGTCACCATCAGATCCTGGGCACTGCTGGAACAGCCAGAAGGGGAAAGCTCAGATCCAGCAGGGATCGAATCTGTCTCTGTGTGAATTCCACTGCAGGGAAAACAGCTCCTGGCACAGCAGGAGGGGCAGCAGAGCCCCCAGTGATTCCCAGGATCTGGGGTGATGCTCGGGAAGTTGAGACTTGGGGCTGTGGCTGTTAAAAGCCTTTGGAAAAATTAAGGATGGGACAGAGGGATGAGTTTGTCACACGGCCAGAGCAGAGCAGGACACTCAGGCAGGAGGGCAGGGATGCTCACAGGGATGTGGCAAACCCTCAGGATCTGGGAGAGGGATCTGGAAAACCTCTGGGGACACTCAGGCAGGAGGGCAGGGATGCTCACAGGAACGTGGCAAGCCCTCAGGATCCAGGAGAGAGATCTGGAAAACCTTTGGGGAGCCTTTGATCCACCCACAGTAGCAAAATCCCAGGGATGCTCACAGGAGGGACACGGTGCAGGAACGGGACCTGGGGCTCCCACAGGATCCCCCCGTGCCCAGCTGGGTCCACACTGGAACCAGCTCCTGTCCAGCTGCAGCTCCACCACCACAACTGTGGGATCCCTGAGGCATCATCCTGTTCCCTGTGGGGCTGGAGGAACTCATGGATGGGGTGAGAGGGGATGGGATGGGCGCTGTGAGGATGATGAGGATGAAGGAGGGTCCTTCAGCAGACTCCTGTGCTGGGAAGGTGCCGGTGCTGCTCGACCCCACTGAGCCCCTGGGGGTTCCTGATTTCCCAAGCTGTTCATCCCCTCAGGGACTCCCGGGGGGTTCCAAAAGGTCCCTGCTGGTTTCCCAGGCTGTTCATCCCCTTGGAGACCCCCGGGGGTCCCACGAGGTCTCTCCTGGTTTCCCAGGCTGCTCATCCCCATGGAGATGCCCGGGGGATTCCACAAGGTCCTTCCTTGATTTCCCAGGCTGCTCATCCCCTCAGGGACGCCCTGGGGATTCCACAAGGTCCCTCCTGGTTTCCCAGGCTGTTCATCCCCTCGGAGACCCCCGGGACCCCCCAGCCCTGAGCCCATCCCGCCTACCTGAAGGCGGGCAGGAGGCTGTCGTAGTAACACCACGTGGCCGTCAGGTACCCCCGGCTGACATCGGTGGAGTACAGGCGCCAGGCAGCCTGCAGGGGGACGAGATTCCCGGGAATCGGGATCAATCCGGATGGGAGAACCTCCCCCGGACCCCTCCCCATCCATCCTGACCCCCCACAAGCAGCAGTGACCAGCCCAAAGGGTCTCGGTGCTGGTGTGGGGACGGGTCTTGGGGAAGATGAATCAGGAAAAGCTTATAAATATGATTGCTTAGCAAAAGATTCTGAAAATATGAAACCTATAATGGAAATAGAAATGAAAGCTTGCTTTGAGTTGTAGGATACTGAGCTTTAGGTACTATATAACTTGAAAACAACAGCCCAGCCAGCTGAAGGAGAATCCCTTTGGATTGAACAAGACCCTTCTGCTGGCTGAGGGATCCAAAGGTCAATGTAGCAAAGAGAATAGTCTAAAGAGTAGTTTTTAGAGTTTAAAATATAACACAGTATGGTAATGTAGTAGTTCTTATAGGCTGTATGTAGATTCTATAGGGTTTTGTGTCATGTACTGGTTGGTTAGTGTAAATTGGAATATTCAACACCAAAGGAAATATAATGTACTGTAACAAGGACCTCGCTCTCTCTCTGGCTCTCTTGTTCTCTCTCTCCCTCTCTCTTTGGGACTTCCCTTCAGCCCAGGCTGGTGGCTGAAGGCAAAAGGCCCTTTTTCCCCACGACTCTTGCAATAAACCCACGTGTTCTAGAATGTCTCAGCTCTGCAGAGTTCCCTCTCCCTGCCCTCCACGGATGCTCCTACAGCCGGGTGTTTTGGTGATTTTGCAGACCGGGGGACAGCAGAGCATTCCCGGGAAGGGACGGGGTGGGACACGCCGGCCCCACCTCACCTGGATCAGGTTGGCCGCCGGAGTCCTTCTCTTCTCAAAATGCTTCTGCCGATGCTGCTCCTGCACTTTGAGGGCGAAGCCGGAGCCCAGGATCCCCTGGGGACAGGAGGGGACAGGGCTGTGAGTGCCGGGCCCCACCCAGAGGCGGCTCTGCCCCTTTCCTCCCCGATTTTAGCAGAGGGATCCCTCTCCCGGCGCTACTCACGGCGGGCAGGGCGAAGAAGGAGATGCCGAGCAGGGCGAATCCGGCCGCCAGCATCCGGCCCAGCCACGTCTGAGGTGCCTTGTCCCCGTAGCCGATGGTGGTCAGGGTCACCTGCCCGGGGACACAGCACGGGGGGGCCTGGAGGGCGCTCCCTCCCCCACCACGGCCCCGTCCCACCCTCCTGCTCCCCTCCCGGGGCCGGGGGGGGGCCGTGGGGTGTGGAGTCTCTTGTGCCATCAAAGGAATTTCCAGCTGCAAAAGTGAAGGTTAAAGATACCCCTCCCAGGTATAACGAAGGCTTCTCGCCCGTGGATCCTTGCAGACATTGTGCAATCTTCTCTCTGGCTTTGGCAAGTCCATCACCCACCCCATGGCATCCCCTTTCCCTGTTTCCCCACTGGACATGGGGCCTGGTGTCCTGTTCCTCTCTTCCCTGTGGTCACTTGCCCCCTGCCCTGCCCCCTGTGCCACCCACACACCTCAGACCCTCTATAACTGAGAAAAACCACATGTTCTCCCTCTCTGGCTCTGGATTCACCTTCAGCACATGGAATAAATGCTTGCTAGAAATTGATTTGGGCTGGGAGCCTTCTGCCTCTCTGCTGAGCCAGCCTTGTAATGTGTGTGGCTGTGTGAGCTTGACTTGCTGCCTGAATTCTTCTCAAGCAGTTTCTCGACTGGAGAGGCTGGCTGGGATCTAGAAAGGCCTTAACTGCACCCCAAAAAAGACACACTGTCACAGTGGGGGGCTGAGCTTACCGTGCCCCACCACAGGGAGTCGGCGTAGGTGGCAAACTGCACGTTGGCGTCTTTCTCAGCCAGGTACACCAGGAAGGAGGCGAAGATGAGCACCAGAAATCCGATGTACCAGGCGGTGATGAGCTCCTGCAGGGTACAGAGGGTCAGAAACACTCAGGGACACATCAGGGGATGCACCTGGGTGAGGCTGTTTTACACCACGACGACACAGACTGAGAGCTTCAGAAGGCTGAAAATGACTCTTTTATTTTTGGGATGCATCTCCCTTTTATACTGTTCTATGCAGACCAATTTGATTGGTGAAAAAAAACCACAAAGCTCTTCAATCACATTGGTCAGAGCAGAGGGACATCAAGAAGATGTCCCTCCTAGGGAAAAGGAATGAATAACAAAGTTACAGCTACAAAAACACTTCTCTTGTTCACAGAAAATTCCTTGGGAAAAGAATTTCAAAAAACTAAAACATCTCAGGCACGAAACCAGGGCTACACTTGGCTAGTCAGGTCCTCCACAGGTCATGGCAGAGCCACTGGGGACACATTTTGCCCCTAGATGGTGGCATGGAGCCTTTGGGGAGCCCAGAAGCTGCCGTGGGGCTCGGTGCCAGCTCTGCTGCAACCCTGCAGCTTCTTAATTAAATGCAGGGAGGGAGGCAGACAATGGTCCTGCACTGTGGAGGGTTCTTGGTGCTGCAGGAAGGGGACCAGAACTCCTCAGCATCACTGCCACCGTGAGGACCTGCCAGCAACACCTGGGAAGTGTCAACCCAGGGGAAAAAATCCCCAGGAACATTTCTGGGGCTGCTCCTCCCCGAGTGCCCAGGCACGAGGAGCTGACACCCTGAGTTTTCCTGCTTTTCAATGTTTGCAATTTGTAGTGGAGATTCTCACGCAGCTTCATGCAAACTATGTATATATTTAGAATTTATCTGTTTTGTTTACATATTTCTCCTCTGGGAGGAGAAAGAGGATTGATGGTGACGTTCACCAATGAGGTCAAAGAGGTGGCAACCTGTGTAGCTGAACTGGGTTGTGGTATAGGATGTGCACAAAGTATTCTATCACCATCCTCATGAACTATTGAATCCAATTGTTGGAGCAGTGTTCTCCCAGGCCCCCTCCCTCTGGGGTGTCTTCTGTTAATGGCCCATCACATGCCTGCTGCAGGACTCATAGATATCTCCCTCCAGGGGTTATCTCTCTTTAATGGGCCATCAAGGACCGACCCCCTGTATGACTCATCATCCCATTGGGAGATGCTCCACCCAGGGGGAGGAGCCAAACATTCTCACCTGGATATAATCTGGGATTTGGGACAGTACAGGCAGCCCTTCCCCACTGGATTCCCAGAGGACCAGAGCTACCAGACCTTTCTATGGGATCACTGCTTCAGGAAGACCCCCTCACCTGGACTGCTTCCATCACCCTGCTCAGGCTGTATTCTGACTCTGCCAGTGGTCTTTTGTATTATTGCATTTATTCCATTTTATTTTACTTTTTTTTTCCTTTTCTTCTTATTAAATTGTATTTCTGACTTGGACCCTCTCACTCGTTGTGCTTTCAAACCACTACACCTTTGCACCCTCTTCACCTGATACCCCCAATCTCTCCCCTCCCCCTGGGTCAGCCCCCATTAGTCAACAGACCCCCCTCCCCTTCTTCCCTCGGGTTTAAAACTCCCCACACGGGGGGTCTTGCCCTCTTTTCCCTCCTGGCTCTTGTGACTTCTACAATTTTTATTCCTGATCAGTGTGTATATAAGACGGAGCCAGAAAATCAAAACAGGAGCTTTCCCGCCTGGCCTTCCACTGTCTGCCTCCGAAAGTGCGACGAGGGGCTTCGTCCCTTTTGCTCACCTTGCTGTGGGCGTAGACGACGGAGCCCAGCAGTTTCCAGGTGCCGCCGCGGCGGTCCATGCGCACCATGCGCAGGATCTGCAGGAAGCGCATGCTGCGCAGCGCCGACGTGGCGAAGATGTTGCCCTGCGTGCCCGCGGCGATGACGGCCACTGAGGCGATGAAGACGATGAAATCTGAGGGGATGGCAGAGCTCAGGGGAGGTGGTGAGTGATCCCAAATCCCGCCCATGCTTGGATGTGTTGTATCGCGCGAAGTTCGTTTTTTGCACTGGGTGTTTCTTGATCGCACCTTCCCATGTATCTTTTGTCCTGGGTTGTGGTATAGGATGTGCACAAAGTATTCTATCACCATCCTCATGAACTATTGAATCCAATTGTTGGAGGAGTGTTCTCCCAGGTTCCCCCTCCCTCTGGGGTGTCTTCTGTTAATGGTCCATCACATGCCTGCTGCAGGACTCATAGATATCTCCCTCCAGGGGTTATCTCTCTTTAATGGGCCATCAAGGACCCCCTGTATGACTCATCATCCCATTGGGAGATGCTCTGCCCAGGGGGAGGAGCCAAGCATTCTCACCTGGATATAATCTGGGATTTGGGACAGTACAGGCAGCCCTTCCCCACTGGATTCCCAGAGGACCAGAGCTACCAGACCTTTCTATGGGATCACTGCTTCAGGAAGACCCCCTCACCTGGACTGCTACCATCACCCTGCTCAGGTTGTATTCTGACTCTGCCAGTGGTCTTTTGTATTATTGCATTTATTCCATTTTATTTTACTTTTTTTTCCCTTTTCTTCTTATTAAATTGTATTTCTGACTTGGAGCCTCTCACTCGTTGTGCTTTCAAACCACTACACCTTTGCACCCTCTTCACCTGATACCCCCAATCTCTCCCCTCCCCCTGGGTCAGCCCCCATTAGTCAACAGACCCCCCTCCCCTTCTTCCCTAGGGTTTAGAAGTCCCCACATGGGAGGTCTTGCCCTCTTTTCCCTCCTGGATCTTGTGAATTCTACATTAAACCTGTGGGGCTTTTTCCCATGAGGAATAAGAGAGCCTTTTGTCTTTTATCTTTGTCCTAGCTCAAATTCCCCCCCTGAATCCACAGCTAGTCAGGGCCGGACCCTAGGGGTGTAAGGAACAAGGGCAGGATCCTGTCGGAGTCCAGGGCATCCCTTTGGGCGCCCTGGAGGGTCAGGGACCTCAGCAGAGAGGTCTGGGACCTGAGCAAGAGGGTTTAAATCCTGGCCAGGGGAGTCTGGGGTCTGTCCAGGGGGTTGGAGACCCTGTCAGAGAGCCCAGGAAGACACTGGTTTTGATTTCAGTCCATGGGGAAAATCTCCTGACATTGAGAGAAGAATTGCAAGTCACAAAAGTGTGACAGACAGTAGTGTAGCTTATCACAAGGTGGAAAATTTTGTAGTTTTGGGGTTCTTAGAATGGAGGTAATTGGGGACAAGATGGAGGATTTAAGGGACCCACTGGGGCACCCAAAACGACAAAGAACCAAAAACTCTCCACCATCATCCCTGCACCCCACTGGGGCACCCAAAATGGCACCTCCTGCACAGGCCTGGGGGGTCTGGCGGGAGTGGGAAGAGGAAAAAAGGAAAAAAAACAGCAGGAAAAATCAATGCAGTGTCACTTCAGAAGATGGAGGCCAGGGAGAAGAAGAACCCAGGGCACTGCCCTAAATCCTAAAAGTAGTTTAGGGGGATTGGGATTTAGGGGATGGAGGATTGGGTCAAAGTAGAAAGGACCCTTTTAGTATAGGTGGTAGATATTGATACGTAAATTTAAATAAAAGACAATTATCTGTAATTATCTGTATGAGAGGACAGTGATGCCCCATCGGCGGAGAGTCACCTTGTGTCCTCCCCCCTGTTCAGATCTCAGCCAGGGCACGGAGAAAATGGTGAGACACAAAATAACAAACAACACGAGAAACGCTGAAAAACAACACCTTGAAGACTCCGCTTCTTTCTTGCAACGCGGCTCTCAGGCCTTTCAGAGGACAAAAGACTCTCAACCACCTGAATTTTGGGCAAAGAACCAAAGCCCCGAGAGGATCCCAGCCCGTACCTATGACGCAGAAGGGTTTCCTGGCGAAGCGGAAGCGGCCGCGCCAGCCGCGGTAACGGCAGCAGCAGCCGGCGGCCCAGACGCGGATGATGTACTCCATGCCGAACACCACGATCATCACAAACTCCTGAACGGGGTGGGAAAAAGGTGGGGAAAAGAGGTGAGAGGGGCAGGGAGAGGGTGGAGGGGTGTTGGGGAAGATGAATCAGGGAAACCTTGTAAATAGGATTGCTTAGCAAAAGATTCTGAAAATATGAAACCTATAATGGAAATAGAAATGAAAGCTGGCTTTGAGTTGTAGGATGGTTGAGCCTTAGTTACTGCATAACCTGAAAACAACAGGCCAGCCAGCTGAAGGAGAATCCCTTTGGATTGAACAAGACCCTTCTGCTGGCTGAGGGATCCAAAGGTCAATGTAACAAAAGAGAATAGTCTAAATTGTAGTTTTTAGAGTTTAAAATATAACACAGTATGGTAATGTAGTAGTTCTTACAGGCTGTATGTAGATTCTATAGGGTTTTGTGTCATGCACTGGTTGGTTAGTGTAAATTAGAATATTCAACACAAAAGGAGATATAATGTATTGTAACAAGGACCTCGCTCTCTCTGACTCTCCTCCTCTCTTGCTCTCTCTCTAGCCCTCTTCCTCTCTCTAGCTGTCTTGCCCCTGTGCTCCGACCCCTGCCACCTCTCTCTGGCTCTCTTGCTTTCTCCTCTCTTACCTCTTACCCTCTTGTTCTCTCTCTCCCTCACTCTTTGGGACCTCCCTTCAGCCGAGGCTGGTGGCTGAAGGCAAAAGGCCCTTCTTACCCACGACCCTTGCAATAAACCCACGAGTTCTAGAATGTCTCAGCTCTGCAGAGTTCCCTCTCCCTGCCCTCCACGGATGATCCTACAGAGGGGCTCAGATTTGAGGGGGACAGCAAGCTGTCAAAGCGGGTTGGGGTGAGCGCGGCGCGTGCTGTCCCCAAAAGCCACGCGGGAGCCGCGGCCGCCGGGGCTGCCTGAGGATCTCTGCTCTCCTCCTCGCCCTGAGCTGGGTCCTTTTCCTCCTCTGTCAGCATTGTCCTCCTCCCTCTCGCACAAACAAGCCCCCGTTCTGCTTACTCGCAGGAAAAGTCACAAGGACCTTCCCAATTTAGTCCCCGTCACTCGGGAGAAGTCCCTGCGTCAGCTCTTCCTGACAGTTTGGGGGAAAGTTGCCTTTTTTAGCCCCTCGTGCCCTGCCTCTTCCAGCGGTTTGGGACAATGGTGGGACGGGCCACAAATGTGACACCCATGGCCAGGCCAGCCCTGACGTGCCATGGGATCATCAGTGACACCCCAGTGGGGTCACAGGGGTCCTGTCCGTGGTCTTGCCTGAATTTTTTAGGATATAAAATGGGGAAAGGGAGTCTGAGTGCCAGCCCCGCTGCTGCATCACTCACCAGGATGAAGAGGCACTCGTTGGCCAATTTCTGGTGCTCCTGGATGGTGGAGAAGACCGACAGCACCAGGCAGCTGAAGACGAGGAGGAATCTGCAAGGACAAAGTGTCAATGGGGGCACAGGGACAGCCAGGGGACCCCAGCCCCAGTTATACCCCTACTCACAGCCTGAACCCCCCAGTCAGGTCCTCCACAGGTCATGGCAGAGCCACTGGGGACACATTTTGCCCCTAGATGGTGGCATGGAGCCTTTGGGGAGCCCAGGAACTGCTGTGGGGCTCGGTGCCAGCTCTGCTGCAACCCTGCAGCTTCTTAACTAAAGGCAGGGAGGGAGGCAGAGGGTGATCCCACACTGTGGAGGGTTCTGGTGCTGCAGGAAGGGGACCAGAACTCCTCTGGACTGTCCCCAGCATCACTGCCACCATGGGGACCTGCCAACAACACCTGGGAAGTGTCAACCCAGTGGAAAAGTCCCCAGGAACATTTCTGGGGCTGCTCCTCCCTGAGTGCCAGGCCCAGGCACACGAGGGGTTTTGGCCCATTTAAAATAAGGAGGGGAATTAAAAAAAAGAAAGAAAGAAAAAAAGAAAAAAAGAAAGTTGACTCTGAAGCTGAAGCAAATGAAACCTCCAAAAATACATTTTTTTCCCCTGATCCAGCGATTCTAAAAAAGGAAAGCGGAGGGCTCGTGCCACCACCGGCCCACGTGACAATGAGCCAAGGGCCACTCACTGCTCTGTCACCCTCACCATGGCTCTGTGGTGGCACTGGGGGCTCTGGCCATGCCATGCTGGGTGGCACTGGCACAGCCTGGCCAAGCCCTGGTGGCCCTGGCACCTTGTCCTGGAGCTGGTGGCACCCATCTCACCTCCAGCACTGTGGTGACAATGCCCAGGGGTGATCCAGGGGGTTCAGGAGCACATTCCCATCTCTTTATGTTGTTGGTGTGGAATTTTTGGGCAGAACCAGCTGCCGTGGGAGGGGTGAAACCTGTCCCAACTGTCCTAGCACCACTGGGGAGGCTCCAGGGGACACAGCAGAGAGGGGACAGTGCTCTGTCCCTCAGTGGGACCATCCAGGACCCCTCCCCATTGTCCCCACAGCCCCGTGTGGGGCCGGGGGCTCTCAGACCCGGGGCTGGGGGACACGTGGGTCCCCTAAAAGGGACAGGTGGGTCCCCTTTCCCCCCAAAATGCTGCTGGAGGTGGGACCGACAGCAAAAAAATCCCTGGAAATGGGAGAAGGGCTGGATGCAGAGCAGGGAGGAGGGAGAGGTGGAGCCAGCAAGGGGCCAGGGGTGTGACAGCCGTGTCACCACCCCGGACAGCCACAGAGGACAACGCTGCTCTCCCGGGCACTCCCCACCCTCAAGGCAGAAGGTTGGAGCCGGCTCCTTCTCCCTCTGAATAATTAATTGGAGTTTTTTTCCTCCGGCGCAGCAGTTCTGGAATTAACCCCCGCGGGGAATGTGGCACCCCCGTGGCACGGGCAGGGAGCGCCGGGCCCTGGGCTGAGGAGGAGCAAAACACGGCCCAGGGCCGAGCTCTGAGCTTTGTGCATCATCAGCAATAAAAGATTACCCGAGCAGGATTTAGCAGGCAATTACACGGGCAGCGGAGCACAAAGCAGAGGAGAAGGCAGAAATCTCCCAGCCTGCAAAAGATTTGTGCCCCTCTCCTCATCCAGCCAGCAGGGAGGGGGTCCCCGGTGCCTGGGGGGACCTGCTGTGGGTGGCCCTGACTACTCTGGAGCCCACCGTGATGGAAATCTTCCCCCTCTGAAGTGTGGGGAAACCTCCCAGCTGGCATCCCATAGGATTTGGGGAAAGATACAGGCAGGAAAAGTCCCACGGGGCTGGCTGGGAAAGGAACTTTCTGGGAACACATCACCTGCTAGGAATTAACTTGTAAAGCCTGGGCAAACGCCCCGTCCCGGCTGCCGGCAGCGCTTAAGCGGCTTAGGGGAGGGTCAGATGCCTGAAGGCAGCCAGGGGAGCCAGGAACCAGCATCCCCCCATCCCTCCCGGGCAGGAATTCTGCTCTCAGCCGATCTTCCAAGCACCCAGGGGGGATTTCCACTCTCAGCCCTCCATCAAACACCCCTGGGGACCGGCAGTGCCAGGCTCCCATCCTGATTTGCTGCTCTTCCCACCCAGCAAGAGGAGCTGAAAAACCGAGGGAGGCTGGCAGGGAAATGGGGATGGGGAAGAGAGAATGGGAAGGAGCTTGAGGGTTTCCTCACTGCCGGTGCTTCCCCTCTCCCAAATAGAATTCCCGTCTCCAACCCCCTCCCCGCGGGGTCCTCCCCCTCCTCCTTTTCCAGCACGTCACTGCAGGGACACGGGGACAGCACCCAGCAGGAGCAGAGCCCGGGCCCAGCAGTAATGAAACCTCCCCAAAACAATAATGAAAACCCGGCGGGGAAGGCGAAATCTCCTCAATTAATCTTCATTAGGGTGGGCTTTGCCATCTGCTCCCGCCCTGAGCAGGCTGAGGAACAGGGAAAGCTGCTGAGCTCAGGGGGAGCAGGGCCAAGTCGGCCTCCCTGGGTGGGCAGGAGGGCAGCAGTTGGCTCCCAGTGCCCCCCAGACTCTCCTGGGCAAAGAGGCTGCACCCCAAAACAGCTGAGGGAACAGGATCCTCAGAGTTCATGGGGTGGGATGGGGGTGGAAAAACCCAGGTCCCCCAGGATTTGTCTCCCAGCCCTTGGGATTGGCACAGGGGTGACAGTGGCACTGGCAGAGCTGTCCCAGTCTCACTTTGCCCAAATTCCCAGGATTGGCACAGGGGTGACACCTTGTATCCTGGTCCCTGCTGTGCCCAAACCCCCAGAACTGGCACAGGGGTGACACCTCATGTCCCTGTCCTTGGCTTTGCCCAAACTGCCAGGGTTGGCAGGGGGGTGACACCTGATGTCCCTGTCCCCACTTTGCCCAAATTCCTGGGACTGGCACAGGGGTGACACCTCGTGTCCCTGCCCCCACTTTTCCTGGATCTCCAGGACTGGCATGGGAGTGACACCAGCACTGGCAGGGCTGTCCCTGCCCTGCTTTGCCCAAACCCCCGGGACTGGCACAGGGGTGACACCTCGTGTCCCTGTCCCCACTTTGCCCAAACCCTAGGAATGGCACAGGGGTGACACTCATGTCCCTGTCTCTGCTTTAATGAACCCCCAGGAATGGCAGAGGGGTGACACTCGTGTCCCTGTCCCTGCTTTAATGAACCCCCAGGAATGGCACAGGGGTGACACTCGTGTCCCTGTCCCTGCTTTAATGAACCCCCAGGAATGGCACAGGGGTGACACTCGTGTCCCTGTCCCTGCTTTTCCCTCTCCCCGCGGGGATGCCCCGGGCCGGGGCGGTGCCAGCCCGGCGATAACTGAGCAGAAGGAAAACACCACACGCCGCAGGATAAACAGCCCAGCCGTGGGATGAGCGAGCAAACACGCTCTGGGCAGGCACAGATCCCTTCCCTGGTGGCATCACAAAACCTCGGCCCTACCCTCCAGCTGTGCCACAGCTGGAAATTCGGGATTTGGACCAAAGCTGCCCGAGCAGCGGGGATGGCGCTGGTGTTTCACCCTCCAGGCTCCCCATGCCGCGAGGTTCAGCTCCGTGTGCAGCTGTATAAACAGCACGTCCCATAAATCCCCGGCCCTCGGCCCCGCAGCCCTCCAGGAGAGGTGGAGCAGGCGGCCGGGGGATATAAATAACCGGGCTGTAGCCGCCCTGTTTGCGCCCGTAACCATGGCACGGGGAGCGTCCCACGCCGCCCAGAAGAGAAGCAGAAAAGCTCCGAGTGTTTCCCCCCACGGGCAGGGAGAGCTCGGCCAGGAGCTGCCGGAGGCACCGCGAAACCCGACACACGCTCAGAGCCCGGCCCTGAGCCCGTTATCAGCGCTGTGGGATCAGGGCATTGCTCTCAGAGCCCTCCAGCCCCAGCCCTGAGGCAGCACGGGATGTTCACAACACCCTGAGGAAAGCTGGAAGCAGAGCTGGGATGTTGAGCCTCTCCTGCACCCCAGGGGTGACATCCAGTGGCATCCCACGGAGCACGGCCCAAAATTTCGTGATTTGGGAGATAAATCTCGTTGGTGGCATCAGCCCCGTGGCAGCCCCCGGGCCCGCCGTGCCCACGGGGAGCACGGTCACAAGGCTCCTGAGGCCGGTGCCAAGAGGCTCACACGGAGCAGCCGGGATAGTTTTGCTCTTGGATCATCTGGCAAGGAACGGGCTGGAGTGGAGGGGGGGGAAGGAGCTGGAGTGTTTTCCGAGGCACCCCAGCACAGGGATTTGGGCTGTCACCCTCCGGCAGCACCCACAGGGCACGGGGACATTTGGGGCACAGCCATGTGAGTGGCTCCAGAAATCGCCTCAAAGCCCCTCAAAGAGTGGAGGGGAGGTTTGGGATTAGTGCAGGGGGGACAAAAAACCAAAAACTCTCCAGCAACACCCCTGCACCCCACTGGGGCACCCAAAACGGCACCTCCTGCACTGGCCTGGGGTGTCTGGTGGGAGAGGGAAGAGGGAAAAAGGAAAAAAAACCAGCAGGAAAAATCAATGCACCGGTTCATGTTGCGCCGAAGTCGCTTAATTTTATGCCCTGGTGACACCACATGGGGCTGGGGAAAGTGCTGTGCCGGCTTCTCCTCCCTCTGGCTTTGCCCCTGCAGCAGCTCCCGTTTCAGCCCCGGGCAAGGTGGCCCTGGGGGCACAGCCCCTGCCCCAAGGGCACAGCCCCTGCCCCAAGGGCACAGCCTCCAGTCCCTCTGCTTGTGGCCGTCCCGCCACCCCAGCTGGGGGACACACAACGAGTTAAAAGCCTGCAAAGAACTAAATTCAAAGAGGTGGAAGAGCTGAGAGTTAAACTGGGGAGTTGTTTAAGAGTTAAATTCAAGAGGTTTTTCCAAGCAGGCGGCGGAGAGTCAGCACTGAGCAGGGATGGAGGGACCCTCCTGCAGCCCATCCAGGGCTCCAGGCCTAGGGATTGCCCCGGGGGTGTCGGCAAGGGCTGGGCACTGACCGTGGTGACATTCCCAGAGTGGCAGGGAGGTGTTTTCCTGCTCTCCAGGCAGTGCTGGAGGGATGTGACCAGGTCGGGGAGTGACAGGGGTGACAGGCCCATCCTGCCCTCCACACCTCTCTGGAACAGGGATGGACAGGAGGGACAGGCTGCCACCACCCCTGTCCCTGGCCTGAGGGGGACACATCCCAGTGCCACCATCCCATGCCAGCCAGGATTTACCTCTGGAGGCCAATCCTGTGGGATTTGTGCCTGGCATCCCTCACCCAGTGCCAGGGCTGCCCTGGGATTCTGCTGGGAGCTGCCACCCCTCTGTCCCCACACCAAATACCCAACAGGGATAGGGCTCCTGTCCCCTCCCTGCCTGGGGGAAATTCCTCTCCCACATGAGAAATAAACCCCAAAACAGAGGGGAAATAAACCCCAAAACACACGGGAAATAAACCCCAAGAGCAGCAGGCAGGGAGCTGGAGCTGGGCCTGGCACGTGGGACGCTGCTCCAGGCAGGGGATTGCGGCTGTTCCTGGTGCTGCTGGCTCAGTCTTCCCTAATTTGCTCCAGGTTAAACTGTTCTGGATGGAAACGTTCCTCCAGGACTGGGGAAAAGTGCTGAGTTGAGCTGCTGGTGCACCCAGCAGCCGTTTCATAACCATCAGCACCAACTCCCAGACCTGGGGAGCCGCTGGGAACGTGGGGGCCTGGAGGGTGGGCAGGGACAAGCCACGATGGGCAGCTGGAATAGCTGGAATTGGACACTTGGAAAAAGCTCGTGGAGCAGCTCCAGGCTGCAGGAACCCCCTGGCAGGGCAGCCCCTGCCCACGGGACATGCAGCCCTGCCCGTGCCAAGCCCGCAGCAGCTTTGCCGGGAGCAGGGAAGAACCTTCCCCGCCGGCTAACGAGGAGGAGATTGCAAAAAGGAAGTTCTTATTTCTCCTCCTGGCTCTAAAGCCTCTGGCTTAATGCTCTGGGCTCCCTCTCGGATTTGCTCCGTAAGCTCCGGGGCTGGGAATTCTCGTTCCAAGCTTGGTGAGGCCGGCCAGTGCCTCTCTTCATGTTGAGTGTGGGGCTGGAGGGGCTGGGGGAGACCTCAGAACCTCAGATTTCCACCTGCACGGGCTCCCCATGTCCTCACCATCCCTTTCCCGGAGCATGGGAGCGTTTGGGGACATCCATGAGACCCCAAAAGTGGCTCCAAACCCTCCCAGCCCCCCGGGCAGAGCTGCCAGCAGGAGGGAGAGCTGCAGGAATGATGCAGCCACCAAACCACTGAGCCCGGAGCAGGAGCTGGGCTAAGATTTAGGATCAATTCACCGACAGAAAGAGGCTGAAGTTGGTCAATAAACGCTCGGCGGCTCCGGGAGGGAAGAGCGTCACTTCTCAGCGGGTATTTTAGCAGTTTTCAGCCCTGTCTCAGAGCCAGCCTGCCCTGGGGGAGGCAGCGCAGCCGGGGCTCGGGGGACAGGTCCTTGTCACCAACACTCGGCCCGGGGGCTCCGTCCCCTCCCATGCCTCAGAGTGGGGGAAGGGGAGGGGGTAACACCTTCCTCCTCTTTTGTTAAAACCCGGGGATTGCGGCACACAAATCATCCCCGACAACTTCAGCGCCGCTGCAACAGCTTCGCAGCTCCCATCTGCTGCGAGAGAGAGAGTGAGAGAGAAAAAAAAAAAAAAAAAACCACAACAAAAAAAACTTGGAAGAAGCCAGAAATGAGCAACATTATGGGAGAGGCTTCACAGAACAGATGTCCACACCTTGCACCCACTGCGGCGTCTTCCCACAGGATTCGGGGGGTCCCTGGCAGGACTCTGCCCTGCAGCTGCCTCAGCCCTAAAAATTAAGCCAGCAAGTGAACAAAAAGCCTCCCCAGCAAAGGCTGGAGACGTTTGGCTCGTGCTGCCGGCGGCTGCACATCTTGTGGAACAAAGCCCAGCACCCAGGAGCTGCGGGCCAGGACTGGGGGGGCTTGGGGGGCTCTGCAAATGGGGCCGCTTGGCCCATGTGGTTGTTTTTGGGGTAAAACGGGCTCGAACTGGGAGGAAGAACTGGTGGAGGGTGCTCAGGGATGGAGATCCCAGCTGGGAGATGAGCAGGGGCACATCTCTTCCACATGCCATGGGTGTCTACGCCATAAATCCTGATCGCCTCCCCTGGCAGGGGCTTTGGCCGCCTTTCCCTGCAGGAGCAGCTCTTCCCAGGGTGGGATTTTCCACGCAGGGATTGTGGCGGTGGGAGCCCGCTGTGGAGGTGTGGTTACAAATGGGCCCCGGGCTCGTGTCCCGGCTCCCTGGGGAGCTCAGGTGCCCTTTCATCCAGTGACAAATCCCTGCTGCCAGCTCGATGTGCTAACTTAGGCAAGACCCATTTTCCTGCCTCTTAACGAGCTCCCGCACCCCAGAAACGACGCAGCCCCGCGGCACCGCTCCAGGCCAGAGGGAAGGAGGTAAAATTTTGGCTCATGTCTCCACGGGAGGTCTGTGCCCACACCTGGCACACTCGAGGCAAAGAGGGAAAACACCTCCTGCCCCACGGCTGCCACTGTGATGTCCCCATAGTGTCCCCAGCAGTGCCATCGGGCCCTGGTTTGGCACAAACCCCCCAGAACGGAGCCCCAACTCTGTCCCTGCAGCCTCCAGGTGTTTTGGGGACCCCCCCAGCTCTCTGTCACAGCCCCCCCGAGGGAATAACCCCGAGGGGGTGAAGCTGTTCTGAGCCCTGAGCTGAGCCCGCATGCCAAGAGCCGTGGGATGCTCAGATGCAGCGAGGGAAGCTGGAGCAGCTTAGGGAAACACATGGAGCAGGGGAAGGAGCAGGTGTGCTCCCGGGAGCATCCCTCTGGCCCTGGAGAGGGATTTTCAGGGCTGGAGATCGATGGTGACTCAGGAATGGGTGCAGCTGTCGGGGTACAGCAGGGACACGGTCACCCCCGCTGTCCCCATCCCAGCCGGACACGGCTCTGGGGTGGCACTTCTGCCTTGTCCCGGCACTGCTGCAGCGACAAGACAGCAGAGGGTCCCCGGTCCCACCCAGCCGTGTCACCCCTCGGGGGTCTCCTGCCTTTCAGGGTCCTCCCACTCTCAGAGACCCCGACAGAGCGGGACGGTGATGCCGGGAAGGGGCTTTGGGGCACCCCGGAGGTCGAGTCCCATCCCCGGGGACGCGCTCAGCTCCTCGCACCGAACCCTCTGCCATGGACCTGCCACAAGACTCGCTCCCCCCGGGTGGAGGATCCCGGTACCGGCGGCAGGAGCGGCACCGGGAGAACGCGGCGCAGAAACTTCCCGGCAGAGCCCCGCGGCACTCCCGGTACCCCTGGTGCTCCTTCACCAGCAGCGCCCGCTCCCCGCCAACCCCGGGACCCACCGGGCAGCCCCGGGGGTGAGAGTCCCTGCAGCCGGTGGCCGGTACTCACATGAAGACGTGGTAGATGAAAGCCCAGCCCCGGGGCCGCTCCAGCACGTTGTACAGGCAGTTCTGGAGGCGGCGGCGGCAGCAGCGCGGGGCCCCGGCGGGGCGGGGAGCGGCCCC
>JANPWX010000450.1:0-25353 GCA_024734555.1 Trochalopteron elliotii | reverse complement strand
GCAGCTCTGGGGAAGGGACAGCAGTCCAGGGAAGGGACAGCAGCTCTGGAGAGGGGACAGCAGCCCCAGAAGGGACAGCAGCCCTGAAGGGGGGACAGCAGTTCAGGGAAGGGACAGCAGCTCTGGGGAAGGGACAGCAGTCCAGGGAAGGGACAGCAGTCCTGGGGAAGGGACAGCAGTCCAGGGAAGGGACAGCAGCTCTGGAGAGGGGACAGCAGCCCCAGAAGGGACAGCTGTCAGCAGCCAAACCCGCAGCAAGCCGAGCGTGGCTCTGCCCGAGTGCTGAGCTCATCACCCCAAGGAGAAATGGGATCTCGAACCGCTCCTTGGCAGGGAAGCGCTGCCTCCTCCTCCTCCCCCTCCTTCTCCTCCTCCTCAGCTTCATCCCGGGTCCCCGGGGGTGTGACCAGCTCCGCTCCTGTCGCACTCGCCCTGTAGAGTGGTGACACGGACAGAAGGGCCGATGTCCCTCCAGCGGGTGGCACCGCTGGCCCGGCCTCTCGAGGGACCCGTGCTCGCCTCTGTGTCATCCCACACCGCCCAGTTTGTCACCGCGGTCCCCTCGGCAGATCAAAGGAAGCCAGGAGTCCTCAGCAGGGAAGGTCTGGCTCCTGTCAATGCCCGGGGTTGCAGTCCCTGTGACAAACGGTGCTGGCTGTCCCCAAAGCACCCGTCGCTGTCCCAGGGCAGGCAAAGCTTTACCTCTGTTATCACCTAAAAAAAAAAACCAAAAAACAACAGACTTTTGCCCGATCAAGGTTTGTTTCAATATTAAAATCCACATCTTGTATATGCTAATGAGGTTAATTAAATACACACTCTCACATCCATGATTATTACTCAGCTCTCTGCCCAGATCCATGTCCGAGGAGAAGATTCCATTCTGAAGCTGTTTCCGTGCCTTCAATAAACCCCATTTTTGTCCATCTGGTCGAGAAGGTGTTTATTGAACATGCCCACACTTCTCGTGCCCAATTCTACACAATCAGGAATTAAAATAACCAGCCCGGCCACCCCCAGCCCCTCGGATCCCTCGAAACTCAACAGGGTTTATTTCCAGCCGAATTCCATTCACTTCATGCAACAGCTGGAAACTCCCTTCGGGAGCAGCATCTCCCTCCCGTTTTCTGTTCTTTAGGTGATTTATTCCCATTCAAATTTAAACTATTTCCAGCAGACCCGTCTTCTGTGGGTAAAGAGCTTTTCCTCAGCCGAACCTCGGCGGCCGCCGCTGCCGGGGGCTGATAAAGGCGAGCAGCGCCTGTCCCGCTGCCCAGCGCTGCCTTCCAGGGCTCTCTCCATCCCCACAAGCGGATTCCCGGCTCTCCAAACCCAAGGGATGCTTTTCCAGAGGTGATTGGGGGGCGCGGGAGGTCACTCATCTCCTCTGGCTGCGGGGAGGGGGCTGGGGCAGCCCCCCCCGGGTGGGATCAGAGATCCAAACCCCCGTCCCGGCTGTCCCATCCCACTCCAGCTCTTCCCGCGGCAGCCTGGAGCAGAGATAGGGATGAGGCTGCCGGGAGAAGGGACCTCCGAGCCCCCAAATTCCAGGAAAGGGACCTCCGAGCCCCCATCCTGGCTGTCCCGTCCCCGCTGTCCCATCCCGGATGTCTCATCCCGTCTGTCCCATCCCGGCTGTCCCATCCCCGCTGTCCCATCTCGCTCCAACCCTTCCCGCGGCAGCCTGGAGCAGAGACAGGGATGCGGATGCCAAGAGNCGCTCCAACCCTTCCCGCGGCAGCCTGGAGCAGAGACAGGGATGCGGATGCCAAGAGAAGGAATTTCCAGGACCCTAAATTCTAGGAAAGGAACCTCTGAGCCCCAGATTCCAGGGAAAGGGACCTCCGAGTCCCCATCCCGGCTGTCCCACCCCCGTTGTCCCACCCTCGCTGTCCCCTCCCGTCTGTCCCACCCCCGCTGTCCCACCCTCGCTGTCCCATCCCGGCTGTCCCGTCCCGCTCCAGCCCTTCCCACCGGGGCCCTCTCGTGGTCGATCCCAACGCTCGGAGCATTCTCGAAAAGTCCTTTTCCTCTCCCCCACTTCCATCTTTTCCCAGCCCAGGAGATGTTGCTCCAGCCCGGCACATCCCGGCTCTGCCCGCGGACAGCAGCGACGCTCCGGGAGCTGCAGCCCTCCCGCTGCTCCCAGGAATGGCGGGATCGGGAAAACTTCAGGAATCGGGAAAAAGGACATTCCCAAAGCCCAGGAGGTGCCGGGAATTCTGCTGGGCTGGAACAGCCAAACGCTGAGGCAGAGATTTGGTAAGGGGGCACCTGTGCCAGGTAAAGGGACACCTGTGACAGGGTGAGGGGACATCTGGGATGGGATAAGGGGGACAAATGGGATAAGGGGGACACCTGTGCCAGGGAAAGGGGACATCTGGGATGGGATAAGGGGGACACCTGTGCCAGGGAAAGGGGGAAATCTGTGGCAAAATGGGGCATCTGTGCCAGGAAAATGAGGTCACTTGTGCCAGGGACACCTGTGCCAGGTAAAGGGAGACAGACACCTCTGGCCAGGCAAGGGGGACAACTGTGATGGGACAAAGGGGTCACGTGTGACATGACAAGGGGGGCAACTGTGCCATGACAAGGGGGACACCTGTGACAGGAAAAGGGGACACCTGTGACAGGAAAAGGGGACACCTGTGACAGGATAAGGGGACAATCTGTGCCAGGATAAGGAGACATCTGGGCCAGGGTAAGGGGGACACCTGTGACAGGACAAGGGAGATACCTGTGCCAGGATAAGGGGACACCTGTGCCAGGATAAGGGGGACAATTATGCTGGGACAGGGGACACGCTGTCACTCAAGTCCCTGCCCAGAACATGCCACAGGTAAAGGAGGAGGGGGCTGAGGTTGGAGCCAGGTGGGATTTGGGCTCTGCTCCCCAGAGAACAGGACAAGGAACAGCCTCAAGCTGTGCCAGGAGAGGCTCAGGAGGAATTCCTGCATGGAAAAGGTGGTCAGGCATTGGAGGGAAGTGCCTAGGGAGGTCTGGAGGTGTCCAAGGAACACCTGGATGTGGCACTGGTGACAAGGTGGCACAGTGGACTCAATGGCCTTGGAGGGATTTTCCTACCTTGATGAATCCGAGGGCAGAAATTCCACCTGACTGGGAGGAAGACCCAAAAGGACCTTGGAAGGATTTCCTGTCCCTCCTCCTAAATCTTTTTCACAAGATTTTGAATGGCCCAAAATCTCTGAGCTCTGCTGGAGCACGGGGGGTTCCTTCTGTGCCAAATTTCACACAATTACCCCCAAACCCCCTCACATCACTTGAGCTCTCAGCCAACCCCCTGTCCAGGCATCCTGTGGCTGATTTCCCTGCTCCAGGTGTAACATTTCCAGGGGTTCAGGCTGCTCCTGGCCCTGCATCTCATGGACAGCACACTCAGAATCTTGACAAAAGCAAATTTATTTCCTTTTATGAAGCTTATATTACATGCATGGACCAAAGCCAGGACAACAGGTAACAGCAGGGCTGGGGTTTTGTCCAGATTCCACCAGTTTTTCTGGAATCCAGAGGCCAAATTCAAGGATTTTTTTTCTTTTTGCCTTTAGAAAATACAATCATAATAATACAAGGAATGTTGGTTTGTTTTTGTTTTTAGTTTTGTTTTGCTTCAATTCCTCCTCCTCCTATTCCCTGCATACAGCAAATGCTCCAAAAAAAGGAGGCAGGAGGGAAAAAATCTAAACCACACACACTCCCCCCACCCCCCAAAAAATTCCCTAAGACCCACTGAGATGGGAGGACCAAACCTAGATCTATCCATAGAAAAAAAACCAAAATACAAACAGGAATAAAGCTCTGACAGGAGCAGTACCCTCAGGATTTTCCTAGAAATAAAAAAAACATTTCCCACATTTGTTCAACGAGATGCTCCAAATCCCTTCGGATGAGTTTTCTCAGGGTTTGGAAAAGCAGCTGGATACACAAAGATTGGCTTGGAAAATAAAAAAATATTGCATTCTTGGCAGAGTCTGCTGGATATTTATTGTGGATATTATTGTGGCTATTCCCACAGCCAGCAGAGCGAGGTGGAGATGGCAGAGCCTGCTGCAGGCTCAGTCTCAGGTGTATTCCTCAGCCCAGGTGGGTCTGGCAGAGGTGCTGGGGGTTGGATTTGGGGACAGGCCACCGTGTCCCTGCTCAGTCCCCTGTCACCTGTGTGGCCTGGGTGTCCGAGCTCTGGTTGGTGGACTGGATGAACATGGGCTGGGTGATGTCCTGGCCCGCTGGCATTGTCACCTGCTGGATCTGGTACAGCTGCTGCAGACACACAAAGGGACAAAGGAACCTCTGTCAGTGCTCAGCACCCACAGAACCCCCTGCATTGGGTCCCTCTGAGCTACCCCAAAACCCCAAACAACACCATGAGCTGCCACCAAATCTGCTGCTAATTCCCACCAAAGTCCTTCTGGGAATTGCTGGTGCCCAGGCTCACATCACTGATTTCCCAGAGAAGCTGTGGCTGCCCCTGGATCCCTGGGAAATGTCCAAGGCCAGGCTGGACAGGGCTTGGAGCATCCTGGCATAGTGGAAGGTGTCTCTCACATGGTTGGAAGGGGATTGAGCTTTAAGGTGCTTCCAACCCCAATCATTCCACGATTTATGAGACTCATGGAACATCCAGATGTTAAAACCTTTATTCCTGATTTGCTCAGGATTTAGGATTTCATCTGGAGTGCCAGGGACTGGATTAATTCAGAGCAAAGGCAGCAGAACGTTAAGAATCCACCTGAATTTAGACTGGCACATTTCTATATCCTGCTGCAGGCTAACATGCTGTATCAGGAGCACGTTAAATACACAGATTTAGGACAGTCCCTGTGCCCCTTGTGACCCCTTACCTGTCCATCCGTGAACTGGCTGAACTGCTGCTGCCCCTGCTGCACCTCTGTCTGCGTTATCTACAGAGATAAGAGCAGCTGATCACTGCCAGCCCTTCCCTGAGGGCCACAACCCCACCAAACACCAGCCTGCTGCTGCCTGGGGAGAGCTTTTTAACCTCAGCCATATTTTCCAGCAGCCTGACCGCGAGAGGAACGGCAGCCATGGACACCTCCAGACCAAACACCACCTTGCAGACCAAAACCAGGTCCTTCCAGACCAAAACCAGGTCCTTCCAGACCAAAACAGATCCTTCCAGACCAGAACAGATCCTTCCAGACCCCAAAACCACGTCCTCTCTGCCTCCCCTGAGGAGAACGTGGCCCCCAGGCCAGTGGGAAGGCAGAGAAGGATCCCTCTCAGCCTCAACGCCGCTCCCGACGTTGTGCCTTTCCTGCACACGGCTCCTCCCTCACCCAGGCAAGGAGGAGAAGGAAAGAGAAGGTTGATGAGCCCAAAATGTGACCTTGCAAGCAGCTCAGAAGCAGCGGGAGCTTCACCCAGAGCCACACACACACACACAGAGAAGCTTTGCATGCACCTCTCACGGACACCTAAAGGAGGTTTCCGCTACGCTCCTTCAATTTTTAATAAAAAATAACAACAAAAAAAACCAAAACTCTGACAAAACAGTAAGAAAAGAAAAGCAGGAATCCTAACCCAAGAGGTGGTCGAAATCCCCTGGAATTGGCAGCTTCAGCAGCTAGGGAAGAAGCCTTGGAGGCAGCCCTGTGGAGTGCATACCTGCTGTGCATTTGTTGCAAGCGTCTGGATCTGCCCCTGGACTACCTGGGTGCCTGACACGGGTTGGGCTAAGCGGATATACTGCAGCTGGCCAGCATTCAACTGGACCTGGAGACAGGTGGAAGGGGGGTGGGCAGGGAAAGAAAACGAAACAGGTCACTCTGCACCCTGAACACACAGCAAAATTCCCTGCTTGATTCCACCACGGGAGCTGGAGTTGTCAGAGTCCACGGAGCTCGGAAGGATTCCTGGCAGGAAACACCACTAAAAGCAAAACCCCAGGGCACAGAGCTCCTGGATATCCCTGAGGCATCAAATTCCTCCTTTTTTTTTCCAGGCTAGGAAAGGGTCAGTTAGTAGCTAAAGCATATTAATTAATGGCTCAGTTTTCTCAGGGGTTTGGGAGCACTTTTGGTTACAAGAATTAACCAGCAGCATTTAATTAACATTGACTGCTACCAGCTGGCAGCACCAAATCATATCCTACACCCCTATCATATCCTGCACCCTTATCAATCAGATCCTGCCAAAAAAAATTAAGGAATAAACAGGATCTTTTTCCATAAATAAAGCCAGCAGAGATGGCAAAGGCAAACCCCAGAGATATTTTTGGAAGCTTTGAAAGCAGCTCTCTGCCAGCACCTGTCAAGCCCCACCTGGCAGAGGCTCAGCTTTTTTGGTGTCAGTGCCTTCCTGTGAGAGATTCAACCCCAAATTTATTCCCTAAATCCCCCTAATTTTGGGATGTTGGATGCTTGGGAATGTGGGACGTGAAGGAAACACAGGTAACACTGTTAATACACACCTGAGAGCAATAAAAATGTCACAGATACTATTGCTGGATTTTCCTTCTGTTATTTAACTTTACAACGTTGAGACTCACAGTTTTAAGGGTAATTTTCTACCAAAAAACCCCCAGGTTTTGAGGTGTTGTTTTTTTTTTTTTCTTTTTAAGAAGGGGAAAGAACAGAGAGAACACTCTAAAAAACTGCTGACTGATAAACAAGTGCCTGGAACGTGGCCCTGGCATTGTCACAAAAGCCATCAACTCCCCCTTTTGTGTCTGAAAGCTCCAAAATTATTTCAAGAGCAAATAAACTCCCCCTGAGCAACAAAATTTCACTAAAAAAAATGGTTTCTGCATTGAGATCTGCAGGGAGGTCAAGTTTTCCATGCTGGGGGATTAGGTTTTAATTACATCATTAAATGATGGTGGAAGAGATTTGGGAAATGTTCTTTCAGTGAGGAGAGGAAGCTCCAAAAGAACCTGCCCAAAATGAGGTCTGGGTAAGACAAAGATTAAATTTAACATAAAATTCATGTGGCCAAACAATTATCACTTAACTGATGGATTCACTTCCAGCTTTTCTCTGTTCAAAAAATAAACTTCACTTTATTTCTGGAATAAAGAGCAACAGGGAGTGTGCACAGCACCAGGAACATGTGGAAAACCAAGATGCTCCCAACACTCCAGAGGCATTTCCAGTTTCAGGAGTTTCCAATTCTATCTGGGTGATCCAAGATTCTCTGCTGAGCTCTCAAGAGTGCACAGAGCTGTCAAAGATGGCTCTGACTGTGCCAAAAGAGAAAGGAAATAAGGGGAAAAAATTAAGCAAAGCAAAGCAGGAAGAGCAGAGAAGACCAAGGACTGGAATTTTGTGGAGCTAAATCCAAGGGTTTTTTCCAAGATTTATTTTATTTCACTTGCTGGAAGCTCCTTCAGCACCAACTGTGGTGCTTCAACAGAAGAATCCTCCTGGTTGCAGCCAAACAGGATCTCTGCTGGATGGGGAGCTGGGAATTGGGATCATTCCATCCCACACTGCTCCTACGTTGCTGGTTTGCAGACTTGGGGCTGTCAGAGATCCAGGTATTCCCAAAAAGATTCCTCACTCCAGCCCCTGGCAGCTCCAGAGGAGCAGCCACAGCTCCCTGTTCTCCCCCAGTCCCAGGAGAAGGGAGGAAAAAGCAAATTCCTGGTCAAAACCAGACCCTAAAAGCCCTCCAAAACCACAGGATCACTTCCCAAAGGATCCCCCTGGATTTTCTTCAGGAGGTTTTGGCCCTGAGCAGCTCCTCTGTAAGGAATTCTTTCTCCCAAGAGATGTCCAAGCCCCTTCCTGTAGTTCCAGCATTCTCTGGAGACAACTGGGGATAAATCTCAGCTATTCTTTTCTTGCTGAGGATCCACTGGAGATCTCCTTCCACAATCCTTTGAGGAACAAGTCTCTCAGAGAGATTTTCACAAGGAAAAGAAGAGGAAAAAAAAGAAATGGAAAAGAAGGAGAAAAAAGAAAGGAATGGAAAAGAAAGAATAAAAGAAACGGACAAGAAAATGCAGAGAAGAAAAAGGGTTCCTTCTAGTAAAAAAGCCAATTTGGGAATTTTTCTCCTTCCTGATCAACACCTCAAGGAAACAGGAATCAGCTGAAGACTCAAGGGATGAAAAGAGCTGGAAAAATCTGGCAGCTCCCCCAATCCAAACCCTTTCCAAGATGCTCTGGCACAGCACCAGCAGAGGGAAGCTCAGCAAGGCTGGAAAGGCAAAAGCTGTGTGAAAGCTCCAATTTCACAGAAAAAACTGAAATCCAAGTGAAATGTCTGGCCCTGGGTGACCTTTGGGTTCTGGAACACAGATCTGGCTGATTTTTATTTCTCTTTTTTCCTCTAACAGGTGTGATATTTCCCAGCTGGGAACCAAAAGCCACAGCTTTGTTGTGATCCTAAGTTACTGTGACTTTTTTCACTGCTGTGTTTACTTAGGACACATTTCAGAAAGTTTTGGTGATGCTGGGCACCCAAAATCCCATTTTTAAGGCTGATGGAAAAGTGAGGAGGAATCTCCTGGTTCTGGCAAAGCCATTCCTCCAACCAGCTCCAAATATTTTGGAGGAATGTTTCTTCTAACATCAAAGTTTATTAATAACTCCCAGATGGCACCTTTCCCACTCAGCCTGCCAGGTCATGACTTCAGATTGCAGAGGCACGACCAAGTAAAGGCAAAAGCAATGAATTCTCTTTTATTCAAACCAGGCTGTGGTGAAGAACTGAGGTTTAGCCAGGAAATATTTGATTTACTGCTTCCTAATCACAACTACTTCACTCAGGGGAAGGTGTTTGGGGTGGGCAGTGAGTCTGGACTAAATGAGTTAAGATTTATTAAGATTTATTATGAAGATTTATTAAGACTTATGTCCCCCTTTCATGTCACACTTGGTTTTCCTAAATGCAGGAACCACACCACTCAATCCAAACTCCCTCTGCCAGTTAAAGCAAACAGAAACAAGCCTCATGCTCACAAAATCTGCTCAGGGGGGACTTTTCCACCTTCCCTCCTGGCCGAATCTTACCGGGATTTGCTGGATTTCCCCCGTGTTGGTGATGATTTGCTGCATCACTTGCATGGTTTGCCCTGTGCTGCTCTGAGCCTGCTGGGACTGGCCCTGGGGCTGGGCCTGCACAATCTGCACCTGCTGCCCCTCTCCCACCTGCATGGTCACAGGGGTGGTCTGCACAGAGAAAAAAAAAAAAAAAACAACAGGGATGAGGATCCAGGAGGTGGAAAATCTGTGTGATGTCAGGATTGGGGTGGACTGAGCCTGTCCTACACTCGCTGCAAGTTGCTGGGGTTTGGGCAGGCTTGTCCTAGACCCACAAATTGTGAGGATTAAACTGCCACAGATGGAGCTCAGAGCCTGGGTGAGGCACTCTCCTGGAGGATCTCACCCAGGAACAGCACCAGGAATCCCATCTGGCCCTGAAAAGCTGAGGCTGCCCCACAGAAATGTCCAGGGTAAGGCAGGACAAGGATTGGAACAACTCAGGACAGTGGATGGTCCCTGAACATGAACAGGATGAGGTTTAAGCTCCTTCCCTCCCAATCCATCCCATCCCACAGGTTAAACCCAATATTTCCATGCTGTCATTGACATTCCTGAGCAATCCACCCCTGAGGACTCCCCTGGCTATGCTCATTACTGGGGTTGGGGCAGGTAGCTTGTCCTAGACCCAGATTAAACCCCCAGATTGGACAGCTTGGGACAGAGGAAGGTCTTTGATCATGGAACAGGCTGAGATTTAAGCTCCTTCCCTCTCAGTCCATCCCATCCCATGGGTTAAACCCACGATTCCCACACTGTCACTGACATTCCTGAGCAATTCATCCCTGAGGACTCCCTTGGCTCTGCTTGTTGCTGGGGTTGAGGCAGGCAGCCTGTCCTAGACCCAGGACCAGCACCAGAAACCACATCTGGCCCTAGGAGAGCTGAGGCTGCCCCACAGAAATGTCCAAGGTAAAGCAGGAGAAGGACTGCAACAACTTGGGACAGCGGATGGTCCCTGATCATGGAACAGGGTGAGATTTAAGCTCCTTCCCTCCCTCCCAACCCATCCCACAGGTTAATAAACCCACGATTTCCACGCTGTCACTGCCATTCCTGAGCAATCCCCCCTTCAGGACTCCCCCCAGCCCCTCAGGCCTGGCTCACCTGGCCCTGCTGGGGCTGGGCGATGATGATCTGGCCCGGCTGGATGGTGGTGGTGGCCGTGGTGGTCTGCTGGCCCTGCTGCTGGCCCTGCACCTGCACTGCTGCTGGCTGCTGGGCCAGGGTGAAGTAATACTGCACGGGCTCGGCCGGGGTGACGGCCTGGCGCACCTCCTCCTGCAGGGAAAACACCTGGATTGGGGTGGGAACACAGCACCCGCCCTCCCCTCAGCCAAATATCCCCCTCCAAAACACATCTGTTGGGGAAGATGAATCAGGGAAACCTTGTAAATATGATTGCTTAGCAAAAGATTCTGAAAATATGAAACCTATAATGGAAATAGAAATGAAAGCTTGCTTTGAGTTGTAGGATGCTGAGCCTTAGTTACTGCATAACCTGAAAACAACAGCCCAGCCAGCTGAAGGAGAATCCCTTTGGATTGAACAAGACCCTTCTGCTGGCTGAGGGATCCACAGGTCAATGTAGCAAAAGAGAATAGTCTAAAGAGTAGTTTTTAGAGTTTAAAACATAACACAGTATGGTAATGTAGTAGTTCTTACAGGCTGTATGTAGATTCTATAGGGTTTTGTGTCTTGTACTGGTTGGTTAGTGTAAATTGGAATATTCAACACAAAAGGAGATATAATGTATTGTAACAAGGACCTCGCTCTCTCCTCCTCTCTTCCTCTCTCTGGCTCTCTCTTAGCTCTCTTCCCCCTGTGCTCTGACCCCTGCCACTTCTCCCTGGTTCTCCTGCTCTCTCCTCTCTTAGCTCTCACCCTCTTGTTCTCTCTCTCCCTCTCTCTTTGGGACTTCCCCTCAGCCCAGGCTGGTGGCTGAAGGCAAAAGGCCCTTTTTCCCCACCACCCTTGCAATAACCCCACGTGTTCTAGAATGTCTCAGCTCTGCAGAGTTCCCTCTCCCTGCCATCCAGGATGCTCCTACACACATCCTGTGGGAAAGGAGCTTCAAAACTTTGCTAAAAATGTCCACACTAAAACTTGGTGTGGACAAGGGTTCCCTCACAGGTTTATAATTTGGAATATGAACAGCAGCACAAGCTGAGGTTTATCCTCAAATCCATCAATCTTCCCTCAAACAGCCTCTGGCAGCTCCTTTTACACCTGGAGCTGTTTTAAAATCCCAATTCTTTTCCCTCCCAAGAGGAATTCCCCAGGATGCAGCCATGGCCATTAAGTTTTATCTTTGATGTATTTCAGGTTCTGTGCTGCCCAGGGGTGCAGCTCTGAGCTCACAGTCAGTGTCACTCAGCAGGGACACAAAACAAATCCTTTTCCTGCTGCACACCAAGGACAACTGGGACAAATTTCCAGGCCCAAAAGCACAAACAAGGGTGGGCTGAAGAGAGAAAACAAGAAGGATGGGACTTCATAACCTGAAGCTGGAATTGGACAATTAAATCTCAATATGCAAATGGACCAAAACTTATAAAACTGTGAGACCTGGTGACTGTTTGTCCATTTTGGGACCATTCTGTGACCATTTTTGGGTCCATTTTGTGCCCATTTGTGACCATTTTGGGTCCACCTTGGGTGCAGCCCTGGCCAGGCTCTTGTCCTGCCCAAGGTGGATCCTTAAAGGCTTTTTAATAAATACCTACTTTATTCTTAGCTCTGTCCAGTCTCTGTTCCAGCTCAGCCTTGCCAAGGCATCAAGAACAGTTCAACCAAGTCAGTCTGAGCTGATAAAACCTAATTTATTCAGTTTTGTGGAAATCAGGAGCATCCCCAATAAACTGTGGATAATGTGGAGTCGCCACTGAGGTGGAGCCACCATGAGGAGGAAGAAATGAATAAAATTACCAGAGCTGAAAGCCACAGAACTTCCTCATGGGTGAATTGCAGCACAGGAGGAATTGCAAATGCCCCAGGAAAAGTGACAGAGGCTCCTCTGTCACCCAACCCCTCTCCTGAGCTGTGTCCCCAACCCTCCACTGAGCCCTGATATCAAAGCCCTGGGGATAAAAACCACGGATTTGATGCTCACTGTCATGCCTGGAGTTATTTATCTAAATCCAGACAACAAAGATAATAAATTTATCT
This sequence comes from Trochalopteron elliotii, assembly GCA_024734555.1. Taxonomy (NCBI): domain Eukaryota; kingdom Metazoa; phylum Chordata; class Aves; order Passeriformes; family Leiothrichidae; genus Trochalopteron; species Trochalopteron elliotii. The sequence goes on along the minus strand of JANPWX010000450.1, from coordinate 13,162 downwards.
TCCAATCTTTTCCAGGCTGACAACCATTCCCTGCTGTGGGAGCAGGGATGCCTCAGCAGTGGGAAGAACCAAAGGCTCTGCTCTGCCTCCCTGGCAGCAGCAACGCTGCCTTCTTTCATCTCAGGAGAGAACAACCCCTCATGACCAAGGATATTCCAGGATTTTCAGAGATGATGGGATGTAAATACCCCAGGATCAGGATTCCTGAGCTCCCCAGAGCAGTTGGATGAGGGCAGATGCAGCTCCCAGACGTTCACTCCATGGCAGAAGGCGTAAACAATCCTCTCCCAGCCACCTCGAGTTCACAGCTGAGAGTGTAGGATGTTTACACGTGCTACAACATGGGACATTTCCCACTTCCAACAGCCTGCAGGAATCCCTGCTTTTCTCAGCCTTGCTCATGGAGTCCCCTTCAGTTGATCCAGCTGGGCAGGAAAAGGAAAACTCACATTAAACTGGAGCATGTCTGGGTGGGCATTGGGTTGGAGTGAGGAGTTTGTTGGCTCAGAAGCTGTTTTTTGGGGAGCAGAAAAGTTATTTCTGGGAGGTTTCCCAGCACAAAAATCACATCCCAAAGATTCAACTGATCCCAGCTGGCTGTAAAAAAACAGACCAACTCTGAGCCTGGATTTCAGGGCAAACATCATCACAAGCACCACCAAACACAACACTTCCTACTCCTGCAGCTCCCTGTTATTCCCATTAATTCCTCTGAAGGGAGGAGGAATAATAAATTAAAATATATTTGCAGCAGGGCAGGTCTGCAGTGAACCAACAACCCACAGGCACTGAAGAGCTGGGGCTGCTCTAAACACAATCAGTGCTCAGGTTATTTCTGGACTGCTCCAATCCCCAATTCCAGCTGAATCCTGAAATAATTAAGGCAACTGAGTCCTCCTCTGAGCATCTATTCCAGGTTCAATCCTGTTTGCCAGAGGCAGGAATGGCTTTAAATCCAAATCTGCTTCCACTCCCTCCCATCCCAGCCTTTGCCATCTTCTATTTCCAAGCCACAGAGCAACACAACACCAGGATTTCATTCCCAGCTCCTCCAAGAACCAACACTGCCTTGTCAAATAAGAGATAAAAATACAGATTGGAACACCAGCCAAAAAAATATTTAAAAATATTTAAAAATCCAGGCACAGGCAGCCACTTTTCCACAGGATTTTCCCTGTAAATCCTTAACCTACATTCCTAGGGGGCATCTAGCTCTCCATTAAACTTTTCCTGCTGGAAAATGCATTCCTGGGGATCCAGCAGTGGTCACAGATGGGTGAGGAACATCTCCCCAGCTTCATTTCCACCCAAAATTCCCCAGGATTCCCTGGCTGGGATGGATCAGCAGGACAGATTATCCCAGATGCTCTAACACATTCCTGAAGTGCTCCAGGAATTCCTTGGATTTCAGAGCTTGGATGCTCCGTAATCACAATGTCCTGATGTGAATCAAGCAAGGAGAAGACACAAGGAATGCTCTCCCTCCCAAACATGGGGCACTGCTAAAAATAGAAAAGTTCAGGAATGAGGCACCTCAAGGGGAAAAAAAAAAAAGTGGATTTCCAATGCCAGAATAGAAATTTCAATGATTCCAGCTGAAAAAGAAACTCCAGTTAGAGAAGAGCAACTGTGGGGGCTGTTGTGTCTTTTAATTAACATCAAACTAATGATTTATGTTGATATCTCTATTTTTATGTCGAGTTCCCAGCACACCTGGCTGATTTTAACCCCCAAGAGCAGCAGGATGGACTCTCCTAAATATTTGGGACATGGAAAAGTGTTTTCCTTGTTTTCTAGAGCTTCTGGAGATCAGGATGGGAATTAAACCCAGCTCAGGGCACCAGCCCAAAGGAAGAGGTGTGGATTCCTTATTCCCTCTCTTTATTGTCACTCCAGGAGCACCACGAGGACACTTCCAGGCACAAAATCCAGCTCCAAATGGGAATGCTGCTCTGTCCACTCAGAGCAGACAGAACTTTCCATGCTATCCAGGATTTAGAGTGGAACAGGGGAAAAAAAAAAACCAATCCATGTCAGAGACAAACTTCCAAGTCCAGATGTTCCACAAAGTCCCAAATTCCCCAGTTTTTTAGGGACAACTTGGATTTTTCCACACTGTAAACCTTCAGAAGTAGCAGAAAGGAGTTGTTTTAACAATTATTTGAATTCTTTTTTTCATTGCAAGAGCAAGGAGCAGAATTCTCCAAAGAGGGGGAACCCAGAGTTTTTATCCAGCAGGGAAATTTGCAGGAAAAAGGGATGAGGAATCCCTGCAACTCAGCTGAGAGCAGCAGCCTGCTGCTGTAAACATCCGACTGAAAGCTCCTTCCAGCACCTTCCAGCTTCCAGTCAAGGATGTTTACAGAGGCACTGACTGCCCCAAAGGATGCAGGAGGGGCATTTTTTCAACCCACAAGTCATAAAATGCAGGTAAATACATTTATTTTTCAAGTTAAAATTTTCCCACTGGCACCATTTGGGATCAGAACCCTCCAGGAGTGGCTTTGGTTTGTTGGTCAGACTTGGGTGGATCCTCCACTCAAGCTCTATTTCCATAAAAACCCAGTGGATTTTTACTTTTATTTATGATTTTTAGTTTTATTTATGATTTTTATTTTTATTTATGATTTTTATTTATGATTTTTATTTTTAACAACCTGAAATTTCAGAATTTAAGCACCTGAAAACCACAGTGAATAAACCAGAGAGGAACAAACCTCACGTTTAAATCTGTGTTGCTTCATCACCTCTTGTTTCCATCAGAGGCTGAAACCACGCTGAGGAAAGAGCAAAAAAAATCCCTAATTTTGTGTCTCACCTGCCTTTTTGGAGGCTTCAGCTCATCCCTGGGGACAATATCAATCAGGAAATCAAACTGATCAAACTTGGTGATGGCCATGGCAATGTCATTCCTCTGCAGCAACAAAGAGAAAAGCATTCCTCAGCTTCAGGAGGGTTTTGGCACTGGATAAATGAAGTCAGAGGTGTTTAAAGCTGAGGGAAAAAGGGGGGAATGTCTCCTGCAGGTCCCAGCTGGTGGAAATTCAGTTTTGTGCCGAGCAGAATGTGCAATAAAAAAGGTTTTTAGCAGCTTCAGCCCAGTTTAATGGATATCAGTCATGGGTGCCCACCCCTCAATCAGCAATTCATGCCCAGGGACAGGAGAGCTGATGTGGGCCTCAATATTCCAATTTCTCCCCTTTCCCAATTAATGGTTGTTGCATTTTTCAGTAGTTCTGCTCAATATGTAAGAATGAAAGTGAAAAGCTCCTCTTTTTCTCCATAAAAAGACCTTAAAAAGTTGCATTTTACTCTTTAACCATTAAAAAAATGAGTATTATTGAGGGCCCCTCAAGCTACAAGAGCCAGCAGTCTGTATTTTGTTATATCTTTATTTTCACCTCCACGCTTCCATCACCACAAACCAAACCTGTACAAGTTGAGCTGACAACTAATAACAACAAAATCCACCAGAAATTCAACAGAGTTGTTGAACAGCTGCACAGAGCTGTTCCAGCAGGTCACAATCAGCTGAGAGATGGGAGATTTGTGTTTGGGTGGGTCGATTTTAATTAAATTAAGAGAAAAAAAATAAAATAATCCTTTCAGCTGTGCAGTTCTGTGCTTTGTACACGTGTATACAAAATGGTTTTTTTTTTTTTTGTCCTGGTGTTATGGAAACAAGGGCTTGGGAAGGGATTTGGGAGCAGCTGGGAGTTTTTTGGGAGCTGTTTTTACCTGCAGGGTCCTGCGTTTGTTGTCCTCTGTGTGGATCCAGGCTCGCAGGGTCAGCTCGGTGATGAAGATCTGGGCAGCCTTGGCAAACAGCACAGGGGCTTCTGCACTGATCATCTGCCAGAAAATAAGATTATTTTGGATTTTATCATTCAGTTCTAACAGTGCAAAGAGGGATTTTGGCGCCTGAGTGGAAGTTGGGTGGTTAAATGTGGATTTGGGGGAATTTTCACCTCAGGATTTCCTTGGGATCACGGAAGAAGAGTTTTGGGCATCAAAAAATTTGGCTTGAAAGGCTTTTTCCTCATGGATTAAGGGCACAAAATCATGGGATTGGATCATGGAATGGTTTGGGAAGGGCCCCCAAAGCTCAGCTCATCCCAACACCTTGAAAACCTCCAGGGATCCAGGTCAGCCACAGCTTCTCTGGGCACTCAGTGCCAGGGTTTCCTCACCCTGACAGGGAGGAATTCCTTCCCAATATCCCAATTTCTCCAATTATCCCAAATTTCTTCCTGATTTCTGCCCCTCTTGCCATTGAAAACCAAGGCAACAGTGGATATTCACCAGCAGCTTCTCCTGGTGTCCAGAAAGGATTTGGAAATTGAAGGGGACACACGCACTGAGGGCTCATTTTAAACCCAGCCCTTCCTTTGCTCTTTGAACATTTCAATAATTTAAACATTTAACATTTAAATGATTTGAAATAAATGTGAAAAGGCAAAGGAGGTTTTGGAGTGGAGGCTCGGCCTCACCAAATTCCTTTTCCTTAAAAAACATCTGGCTCCAGTTTTACTCAAATGAAGCAGTTTTGTCATCAGCTGCCTTGGCATTAATGCTCATTAATTAACCTTTAAATAGGAATATTCCAGACAGGTCAGACACTTTCCCTGCCTTAAAATATCATTTTTTTTCTCTTTACTATCACAAATTTGGCATTTATTTGGTTCAGACACTGAGCTGGACCCTCAGAGGTCTGGGATCATCTTTTTCCAGGGAGTCAGAATAGAGAATTTTCAGGATTTTATTTAAATTAAGGGCTGTCCTGACAAAAGGATGGTGTCACGCTGAGGGAAAAAAAAAAAAGAGAAAAAAGGACAAATAATTCTTTTTTCTCTCAGGAATTAAGTGACAGTTTTCCAAAGGAAAAAAAAGGGACACAGAGTCAAAAACTGCAGGTGATTCCTTTTTCCTGCTTTCTGTGTCAGGGAGTTTTCATCAATTCATGTGTCCTTGCCATCAAAACCCCAAATACTGGGATCAATCGAGGTTATCCACCTGAATTATTGCTTATTTTTCCATAAAGAAATAAAATAAGTGGCACAAATTTAAGTGATGTCAATCTACTGGGATCAAACCCTGAATTATTGCTTCTTTTTCCACAAAAATGGAATTAGGTGGGACAAAAAAATCACTCTAAATCTCTGTGAGAGTGGAGGAAAACAAAGAGGGGAACTTGAGAGAAGACAGTTAAGCACTAGGGAAAACAGGAAATAGCCAGAATTATTTTTGTAGTTATTATACCCTTAAAGTGGGATTTATCACAAGAAAACAAAACTGCAAAACTAAAATCAAAATCCCAAAAGTTTCTGCTTTCCCAGCTCAGTTTAATTAACACAAGGCCAAGGGAATTTTGATTATTATTATTAATTTATTAATAATTATTTATTTTTATTTTATTATTTTATTATTATTTATTTATTATTAATTTTTTTAATTTTTTTAAGCATTAAAAAATGCTTTAAAAACAATAATAATGAGAAGAATAATGAATTTCAAGGAACAGCAGGTAAAATACCCAGGAAAAGGATCATAAATTCCAGGTAAAAACCCTGAATGTACCTTCACATCTTCATCCAGCTTCATGATCTTCTTAATCCGAGCCAAGGGCAGCTCCTGAACTCTGAAGTCTTTCTGCAGAGAGATTTCAGAGACTTTTTACTGATATTAAACTGAAAATAAAGGAAATAAAAAAGCTAAAACAATCAGTGTTTTCTAGAGTTGAACTGGTTAAAATCAGATTTATTCTCTTTCAAGTGTGGCAGCTCTTCCTGAGGGCTGGAAAATCTCTTTTTTGTGTTATATATTGATATATTTCTTCCATCAGACATTTATATTCATTATTTCACTTCCCAGCTGAAGTTTTCCTGAAGAACAGAATGTTTCTGGTGTCACACATTTATCCATCCATTTATATTTGAAACAACTAATTCAATTATGTTTCCTGGGCCCCAGAAACCATTGGAATTTACAGAAAAAAATCTCAGGAGAAAATGAAGGCAAACAAGAGCTGGATCAAAATCCTGGATTTATTTGTACTTCTCTGTCGCCAAATCCCAATTTTGGTGTTAAAAACCTTGCAAGAACCTGGTTCAAAAGATGACTTTAATGTTTTTAGGTGGATTTCTCCCTGTTTTCCAGTCAGGAATGGTGGTTTAGGAGCCTGGATTATCCAAATTTGCACCCACACCTTCCCTGGAGAGAATTCCTGGGCTCAGGAAACCACCAAGAGGTTTCTCCCTTCCCTGAAGACAAAAAGTGGAATTAAAATAAATAAATTAATCCAATGTATTCCTGGCAGGAACCTCTTAAAAAAAGGGAGAAAAGCTGAGGCTACATCCCACTGCATCAGGAATGCAGAATTCCTACTCACAAAAGACTTCTTAAAAAAAAAAAAAAAAGAAAATCATCTTCCCTTCTTAACAAAAATGTCATAGGAAAATAATGGGGAAGTCATTTCTCTGAGGAAAAAGCACTGCAGGATGTATTAGGGAAACAAAAGAGGGGGGAAAAAATGATGAAAATGCTGGTTTTTATTCAGAATTTCTCTTCTGTGCTTCTTTCCAGTGAAGAAAAATGTGGATGTTGTGCGTGGCCCAGGCAGCACTTCAGCAGGGGCATTTAATTTAATTAATATCCAGCACCTTTATACATATTTATATACATGTATATATAATTAAAAAGGCATTTTGTGCCTCATTCTGCAGAGAAATCTGAGTGTGGTGTTCCTGCTGTGAACCAGAATGGTTTTGTTGGGGGAGATGATGGAGAATGTGGAACTTGGAAGGATTTTGGGGGAATTAAAGAGCTGAGACCTGTCCTTAAACACACACCACACTCAGGGACCACCACAAAAACAAGTGAAGGGCTTGCTGGGACATGGAAAAAACACCCCCAAAATGATTTTTTTTGTTGTTATTCTTGGGGTTTTTTTATCATTTTTTCCCCCCTCAGGTCTTTCCTTTTTATAGAGCCTGGTGAACTTGGAGCATCACAGAAAGCTGAGGGGAGAATTTTTAATCTGCAACACTTCAGTCTTAATTTCAGCTTTTATAAACTCTGAGGAGACGTGAACAGTTAAAACAGCATTAAAATATTTCAATTTAGAGGAAAAAAAAATTAAAAATTAAAAAAAAAACCCAAAAGTTAAAAATGAAAGCTCTTTTATTCCTTTAAGGCAGCCAGGCCACGTCCCATAAATCAGGAGCAGCGTGGTGGGGAAGGGAAGCAGGACTGGCCCCAAACCAGCAGGAAAAACCTCAGACACCAATTCCTCAGCTTTTCTTTTCTCCAAATTAGGGCTCGTTGTCTGCACAGGCTCTTGTGGAGCTGAACTGCTGAGCTCAGCCTAGGCCTGGCTCTTATTTCTCCAGGATTCCACTTGCCTTCTCTAAACACAGATTATTCTTGGTTTTTTCCTGAATTTTAGTCACCAAAAAAAACTCCCATAAAAACAGGGAGAAACAGCCCCAAAAATCAGGGACCAACACAGCTTTTACACCCACATTCACGGGAGCAATTTTAATAATAAAGAGAATAAAATTTCAGGATTTGATGATTCCACAGCACTGGGATCTTTTCCTGTTATCCCTTTTCCTTCCCTGCCCTCAAGTACCCAATAATCAGGGGACCAACAGAGCTTTTATATTCACGTGTGCAATTTTCAATAATATAATTATTCATATTATTTTCATAATATTTTCAATAATGTATATATTCAAGATATAACACTCAAATTTCAATAATATTTAACAGGATAAATTTCAGGATTTGATTCCACAGCACTGGGATCTTTTCCTGTTATCCCTCTTCCTTCCATCCCTCAATTCCCAAAAATCAGGGACCAACACAGCTTTTACACCCACATCCACAGGAGCAATTTTCAATAATATTCAATATATAATATTCAAATTTCTATAATATTAAACAGAATAAATTTCAGGATTTGATGATTCCACAGTGCTGTGGATCTTTTCCTGTTATCCCTTTTCTTTCCCTGCCCTCAATTGCCAAAATTCAAGGGACCAACACATTTTTCACTCCCTGCTCTGCCACCTTCACAGACACATCTACAGGAACAATTTTAATAATAAACAGAATAAAATTTCAGGATTTGATGATTCCACAGCACTGGGATCTTTTCCTGTTATCCCTCTTCCTTCCCTGCCCTCAGTTCCCAAAAATCAGGGACCAACACAGCTTTTACACCCACATCTACAGGAACAATTTTAATAATAAAGAGAATAAAATTTCAGGATTTGATGATTCCACAGCACTGGGATGTTTTCCTGTTATCCCTTTTTCCTTCCCTGCCCTCAGCTCCATTCCCAGTGACTCCTGAGCTTGCAAAGCAACCAAAAGATCCCACTGACAGCTCAAAATTAAGCTGCCCATACTTGATAAAGCTGCATAATAAACCCCTTTTCATGTGGAGATGAAACTCCAGCTCCCGAACACAAGAACTGGCTGTGCTGGAAGAGGAAAGTAATTAATTCTGGTTATGCATACAAATTTCTACATCTGTTTCTTTAATCAACTATCTGCATACAGGGGAAAAAAAAAAAAAAAGGCAGCTTATCCTGGTAGATTGAGGTTTTTTTACTTTGAAGAGCCTGGCTTGGACTGGAAGATCTTTTGTTTTCAGGTGTATATAAAAGCACCAGGAGAGTGGTTTTTGGATCACAGGAATCCATCAATCTCCCTTCAAAAGTCATTTTTTATTACGTGCCCTTGTTCCCACACCTCTTGTGGGGATGGAAAGAAATAGAAGTTGCTTAGTCCAGTTGTTATTCTCAGCCTAGATGGGATTTTTTTTAATCAAATGTCTTTAATTTAATAAAGCAGCTGATAATGACACATTTGGCATTTGAGTGATTCCAACTTCAGGGTTGTCAAAGGAGGTAGTTCTGGACTAGGGCAAAACTCAAAAATTCATTCACAGAATTGGAATTAACAGGGAATTTAGGGAGGAGGGAAAAGTCTAAGCTGTGTTTTGACAGTAAAAACTTGGTGTGGACAAGGGTTCCCTCACAGGTTTATAATTCAGAATGTGAACAGCAGCACAAGCTGAGGTTTATCCTCAAATCCCTCAGTCTTCCCTAAAACAACCTCTGGCAGCTCCTTTTACACCTGGAGCTGTTTTAAAATCCCACTTCTTTTCCCTCCCAAGAGGAATTCCCTTGCCATGGCCATCCCTGAGCCTGATAAAAGAACTTTCAAATCCCCTTTTGTGGTGGTGTTTTAACCTGGAAGGAGCTGCAGGTTTGGCTGTTCCACCTCCAAGAAGGAACATTCCCTGGAATGCTCCAGACCAGGCTGGATGAGGCTTGGAGCAACCTGAGACAGTGGAATGGATAATCCTGAAGATCTTTTCCAAGCTAAACTTGATAAAAAAAACTTTAAAATCCCCTTTTGTGGTGGTGTTTTAACCTGGAAGGAGCTGCAGGTTTGGCTGTTCCACCTCAGAGAGGGAACATTCCCTGGAATGTTCCAGACCAGGCTGGATAAAGCTTGGACCAACCTGGGACAGTGGAATGGATAATCCTGAAGATCTTTTCCAAGCTAAACCATCCCATGATTTTACAACCCTGCTACAATTCCATTTCCATCTCCATGTCTCTGGAGATCCCCCCTGCCTCGGGAGATTATCGCTCACCTCCTAAACCACCTCACCCCACGGAAACACCCAAATTCCTGGATCCCAGAGCTCAAACTGAGCTCTGACAGGAATTTTTCCCTGCTTTTTTCCCCTGGGGATGCTCAGCTCACCACGGTGAGGTTCCTGATCTCCTCCATCACCCGTGGCCAGAAGGACTGGAGGCTCTGCTGGGCATCGCTGTTCCCCGCCGTGCCGAAGCCGCCGTCCGTCGACATCCTGGCAGCTGGGAAAGGACAGGGAAAAAAAACAGGGATCAGCAAAAAATCCAGGAGGGAGAGCAGGATTAAAGGCTTCAAACTGATGGGTTTAGGGTAAAGATTGGGAAGGAATTCTTTCCTGTAAAAATTTCCCAGAGGAGTTGTGGATGTCTCATCCTTGGAAGTGTCCCCAGGGCAGGTTGGAGCAGCCTGGGGCAGGGGAAGGTGTCCCAGGATTATTTTAAAATTTATTTTAAAAATTATTTTATTATTATTTTTATTACTTTATTTATTTATTTATTATGTATACAAATATTTATTATTAAGTTATTAAAATGTGACTTTATTTTTATTATTTTAAAACTAAATTTATTTTTCCACAGGAAAAGGTACAATAAACATTTGCTCCCGTGGCTGTTTGACACTGAAGTGTCACTTTTTGTGGCTTTCCAGCAGTTTTCAAAACCCTCTTTTCCTTGGATAGGATCAACAGGAGAAATTAAGAGGATAGCAAAAGCAGGAAGATTTAAATTCCAAATCTTTTAACTGAAGCTGTTTTCCAAAGGGGTGATTAGTCTGGGGTGTTACAAATCTGCTGATTATTCCATTTATTCCAGAGGATATCCATGCACACAGGGAGATTGGGATCACTGCAAACAACTTTATTTACCAAGAAGGAAGGAGGTGAAAACAAAGGGAAAATTATTGGGATCAGCCTCTCCCTAATCCAGGTGACACTTCCAGCTCTGATCCAGCCAATTTTCCCCCTTCAATAAATCCCTGGAACAAACTCTGGGATAAGGAACTCTTCAAACAATTCCAGTTTAATATTAACAGTGAATGTGAATTAAAATTATTGGGATCAGCCTCTCCCTAATCCAGGTGAGGAGTTGGGACACTCAGCACTCCCTGCCCTCATCCCTGGTGACACAGTGACACTTCCAGCTCTGATCCAGCCAATTTTCCCTCTCAATAAATCCCTGGATCAAACTCTGGGATAAGGAACTCTTCAAACAATTAATATTAACATTGAATTAGAATTAAAATTATTGGGATCAGCCTCTCCCTCATCCAGGTGAGGAGTTGGGACACTCAGCACTCCCTGCCCTCATCCTTGGTGACAACACAGTGACACTTCCAGCTCTGGCTCAGCTCATTTTCCCTCTCAATAAATCCCTGGATCAAGCTTTGGGGTAAGGAACTCTTCAAACAATTCCAGTTTAATTAATATTAATTCATTATTAATTTAATATTAACACTGAATTTGGAGAAATCCCTGGGAATCCCAGGAGCATTCCTGAGCTTCCTCTGTGACAGCAGCACGTGGCTCCTGCAGGATTCCTGACAGCCTGGAAGGATTGGGAATTCTGGGAGAGTCACCAACATCAAACACCTGGAGCAGCTCCAGAATATCCAGGAATGACACAGATCCCAGGGCTGGAAAATAAATCAGGAAGGATCTTCCATAGGGAAACATTTCCAGGATATTTGTGTGGCTTTTTTCCATCACACGAGCAGAATCTCCTCTGGAAACAGGCACAGGAATTGGCCAGGAATTGTCAAATCTGCTCCAGCCAGGAATTCCAGAATCTGCTTGGGCCAGGAATTCCAAAATCCACTATTCCAAAGCAAAGAGGATCCCTAAAATGGTATTAAGGGGTCAATCCTGCAGGCCATGCTTCCCATGGAACACTGGGAATGGTTCCATTTGAATTCCACACTTCTCAAGGAATTTAATTCCACATTTCCTAAGGAGAACTTGGAATGGTTCTATTTGAATTCCACACTTCCCAAGAAAACCTTGGAATGGTTCTATTTGAATTCCACACTTCCCAAGGAATTTAATTCCACACTTTCTAAGGAAAACTTGAAATAGCTCTATTCCACACTTCCCAAGGAAGACTTGGAATGGTTCTGTTTAAATTCTGTATTTCCCAAAGAATTTAATTCCACACTTCCCAAGGAAGACTTGAATTAGTTCTATTTTAATTCCACACTTCCAAAGGAAGACATGGAATGGTTCTGTTTTAATTCTATATTTCTCAAGGAATTTAATTCCACACTTCCCATGGAACACTTAGAATGGTTCTATTTGAATTCCACACTTCCCAAGGAATTTAATTCCACACTTTCTAGGGAAAACTTGAAATAGTTCTATTCCACACTTCCCAAGGAAGACTTGGAATAATTCTATTTTAATTCCACACTTCCCAAGGAATTTAATTCCACACTACCCAAGGAACATTTGGAATGGTTCTATTTTAATTCCACACTTCCTATGGAGAACTTGGAATAATTCTATTTTAATTCCACACTTCCCAAAGAAGACTTGGAATAATTCTATTTTAATTCCACACTTCCCAAGGAAAACAAGGAACAGCCATATTTTAATTCCAGCCTGTGCTTGGGAAGAGCCAGAGGGGAAAAAGGTCAGGAAATTGCATTTTCAGTCTCAGAGCAAGGCAGGAAGAATTCCAGGTGAAGGAACCTCTGGAATTCAGTGACTGACACGTTTCTTGCTGACTCTTCCATGATTATTTGCATTAGAATGGAACCTGCCCACAGACTGAAATATTCCAAGTATTTATAAGAAAATCAGGGATAAAAATATTCCAATGAGGATTTAATTGGCATTTGTAAAAAAAAAAAAATAGTTTAGGGACAAAAAACCCAATCCTTGGAACCTGGGGACATTTCAGTATTCCTGGAATTAGGTGATGCAATTCCTTTTGGATACAAGGGAAAAATCACTTTTAAAATATGAATTATTTGAATTTATCCCATTTAAATGCTGCACTGGAACATGAGACAGTCCATAATGCCAGGAAATAACAGGTTAAAATTATAGGGAAAAAAAGAGTTATGGACTAAAGAGAAAGAGAATTTCACCACCATTCAATTTCTTACATTAAATACCTGCCTCCAGACACATTAAATATGCAGATTTCAGGATTGGTTTACTCTGGTCATTTATGATATAAAAATCCTGCTGATGGATACAAAAAAAATTCCTATTTTTAAATAAAACACAGAAGTGATTTCAGAACAATGGGACAATTCCTGCTTTCCGTGCATGTTTAGGATCATTTTATGATAAATTGAGCAAAACCAGGAAAACCTACAAAATAAAATCACTATAAACCCCCAAATAAAAGTGAAACTGCTCAGCACACTACAGGAATTTCTCCCTTGGATTTCTCCTTGGATTTCACACCTGGGTCTAAACCTGCTTGGGGTTTTTATTTGGGAAGTTTTATAGGGGAATTTTCCAGCTTCACTCTGCTCCATCCAT
>JANPWX010000449.1:6494140-6552029 GCA_024734555.1 Trochalopteron elliotii | reverse complement strand
TCCTTCCTTCCTTCCTTCCTTCCTTCCTTCCTTCCTTCCTTCCTTCCTTCCTTCCTTCTACAAACTGGAACATGGCAGGTTTAAGGCAAGCAGATGGTCTGCAGGCAGAAAGAGATGCTTAAGCCGCCTGCCCAGAGGCATCACCACACATTTATTCAGACCAGGGTCTATTTTGGGCTTGGCCCCCTTCTTGGCACAGTCCTGAGCTTCTCCTCTGACTGCCAAAATGTGAGCTGAGTCTCCTTTTTTTTTGACAGAATTGGCACATGTTGTTCTTCATTCACAGTCTGTTTTTTAGAGTCATTTTTACAGCAAATAGCCAAAGGAAACAACATTTTATTGCATAACAAGACAGCTCAGAAATAGTGAAATGAAGGTGAGAAATACGTTATCAGGAATTAAATTAATCATTTAAAAAAGCGGTTTGAGAGCAGATTAGCTCATGCCTTTGTGCTATTTTTGTGATTCCTACTATTGCATTGTCAGGTCCTGGCATAGCACTGTGTCTGGAGCTTCAGCCTGTGGTGCTGACTGCAAAATAAGCACTCACTTTGGAATGCTTTTCTCATTTTGTAAATCATCTTTCCCTAAAGAAAATCAATGAACAAGTGACCCAGACAGTCAGGTTCACTCACTCCAAAGGTGCTGCAAAGTCTGGGATGCCAAGGGCTGGCTGTGCCTGGTGCTTGCTCTTGTCACCATGCATTTGAGCACTGATTAAGTGGAGCAGGAACAAACCCACCTTCCCCAAGCTCCAAGCAAGTTGTGCAGGTGCAGGCTCCTCTCTTGGAAAGGCACCTGCTGTGCTGCCAGGTTTGAACAAGCCACAGCCACTCAGCTGCTGAGGCTGCATGTCCAGCATTGAATTCTCCAGCAGCCCGGCCTGAAATGCAAGAATTGCTCCAATGTTCCTCTTCCTTAACATGTGGCATCAGCATTCCCCAAAGTGGTTCTAGATCTCCTGTCACTGCATTGCTCCCAAACCTCCAGATGCTCCTCTGGTGCCTCCTGGGAATGGCTTCATGCCGTGAGTAGCCATGGAGCACCCAGGTTGTCCTCTGAGCCCAGGGGCTGTGTCTGTTCTGGCATGTGGGGCATGGCCAGTGCTGGCTCTGAGCTATGTCCAGCAGCTGGATGGGATGGGTTAGCTATTCTGCTCCAAAATGATGCTGGGATTGTGCTAACAACTTACTGGGGTGGACATGTTCCCAGGCACTCAGACACAAACCAGGCTGTCCAACTGAGTGAAAGCAATGACTGTGCAATGTCCTCCCTGAATAATGGAGCAACTGGCCCCTCTGAATTTCTGTAGGTCTCAGGCTGTATGTCTCTCAGAGATGACCAGTCCCAGGTTTCCTAGTCTTGGCCATCCTGAAATTTCATCCATCAAGAAACTGAAGGTTTACTCAATGAAAGTAAGAACAGGCAGGAGAGAGAACTTTGACACCCTGCAGGTCATTCCTACCTACAAGTTGTTTTGCAAAGGGAAAAGTCCTGGCATGATTAAAGAAATCCAGCTTTGAGAGGTTGTGTGAATGGATGGGTAGATAGATGGATGGATCAATGAATGGATGATGAACATGACAAACTGAAAAAGAACAGTTACAAAATATCTAAAGCCTGTGACTACAAACATAAAAGAAAGGTAAGGATAAGAAAAATACTGTCTTTCTAGATCCATCTTTTAATTTAGCCACACATTCTGATTGTAGGGATCCTATTTGACAGCCCTCTTCTAACCACAAACTCAAGGTAATTTCCATCGATGAACATATAAACCAGGATTAGACACTAGGAACTGCCCTTAAAACCATGGGAGACATTTCACATATAACACTAATTATTTTTAGCCTAAAACTTATGTTTCCTACCCATATATGCTCTTAAATCTTGTTCTTCATGCAGATGCAGACAGGTACTGTTGTAAACAGACCACTGTAAACATACATCAAGAGAACCAAAATTAAGGGCACGCTTTCACCTTCACATGTTTTGTTGCAAAGACTGATATTAAAATGTAGTGAGTACTTTGCAATGTGCTCTGCACAGATCAAACATAACATGCTTTGTTACAAATTGACCTTGGCTAGACTGTAACATTTTTAGAAGGTTTCAAACCCCAATGAACTGAAGACCTGCAAAGACAGCTGGAAAAATCTTAGCATCTAATTTCTCCTAGAAGTTTCTCTAGTAGAAATTCAAAGTTCACATTTTTGCCCATGGACAGGATGATGTATGTGAGAATTCGTGTGACATATACTCTAGTTCATTAAGAGAGTAATAAAACTTAAACCTTTCTGCAGTTATAAAACTATTTCTCACCTGAATCACCACTATAGAAGTTTGTGAATGTTTCCATCTGAATTGTGCTGGAAGTATAAAATGTTATTAAATCAAAATAATTTTCAACCACATTTGACACACCCACACCAAAACATCAGCCTTATTATGTCACAAATTGAATCCATTTATTTCCTTTACTTGTCTTTCTTCTCTTTTTATTTCTATTATTAATTAAAAAAACTCACAAAATCTAAGAAGGTGGAAACAAATGCTCCAGCTTCTTAGGACATTGCTTGCTTGTGTCCAGTTTTCCCATAGCAGAAGGAATACATATTCCTTGTCTTCTTTCTCGTGGCTCTCAGCTTTGAATGGCCAAGTTTGGTTTACTTGGTTGCTGCAAGGAGTAATGTCCCAGCCTTTTCTCTTTTCTAGTGCCTATGTAAATAATTGAATAGGGGATACCAGGACTATTCCAACAGAAATCTCCCCCGTGTGATAGAGAAGGAATCATCTTTCATGCTGGCAATGGGGCTGGATGCAGTAGTGGGCAGTCAGCTGCTACTCCTGTGCCAGACATCATTCTTTGTGTGGCAGGAACACACCAGGGCAGAAGTATGACCAGATGCACACAGGTCAAGCCAAGAGCATTTGTTTTTTTTAATGTCAAACTCTGGATGTTTTTTCTGCTTGCTCTAGCATACAGGACCACATCCACATCTTCCAGTGCATGCAAGCAGGCTGCACTCCCACCCTGTATATTGCTCTACAGAGACAGCAAGACTCCTGTCTCTGCCTTGGTCCTGAAGTAGTAAGGGCTTGGCTGATGCTTTCAGGATTAGCCAGGTCCTCTTTTAAACCCCAGGAGGGCGTTGCTGTTCTCATGCCTCTGCCTCCTCTAATGAATTTCTTTGTATTTATGAACAAGCTTCACCAGTTCCATCATGCTGGGTCTTAACCTGTGTCTGGTCATGCAGTGTGGCAGCCACAGCGAGGCTGAAGAAGCAGTTTGGCAGTGGAACAGGATCCTTAGGACTGTGTGCAACAGGTGTCCCTGAAAGAATGGGAATGAACCTCTCACTGGGGGAGTGGGAAACTGTTCAACTGCTGGGAAACCAGCTGAATTTAACAAATGAAAACTGTTTCTTCATTTGGATAGCACAGGCTGCCAGCTTTTCTCAGTAGCTGCCTGACAGTCAAGTCCTGCACCTGGTATCTGGCAGGCTAAGTGTTTTCCAGTTCCTTGACTTTCACCCCAGCCTTTAGCTGTGCTCATTAGAGCCATCACTGGTTTCTCTGGCTTCTGCCTGGTGTTCGTCTTTGACTTGAGAGGTGGTTGTTATTTCCAAACTATTGCCACAGACAGCTGATGAAGGCTGAGCCCCTCTCAGATAGGCATCACTAATGGCTTCCATTTCTTACAGGTGCTCTAGTAGGAGGTCCTTACCTCTTGAATCAACTGCAAAATCTTATCTCAAATTGTCTTAAATGTCTCAGAACTCCTGAACTGTGCTCAGGTTAAAAACTTGCACTGAAGAAGTTCATGCAGATTGATGCTTTTGGACAATATGTCAAAAGCATAAACCCATGGCTTTTCCTACATCTTTCCCATGCATTTTCCTTCAGTGTAGTGCTTCAACTATCTTCTCATACAATCTGCTGTAGATTAACTTTGGAATGGAAACTTGTGTAACATCTTTTCTAACACAAAAAAAGCAACTTGCTTACATTGGTACTTGACATATCAATGTGCATATCATCCATAGAAAATATCAGTAGTTGGGATGAGCAATTTTGTCAGAGAGAATGAATTTAAAGTGAACAAATGTTATCATAGCTAACTTCCATTCTCTGGAAGAACGTGCTGTTGAAAGTTGTTATAGCTGGAAAAAATACCTTAAACTATGAACACTGACAGGCAGCAGATCATTGGGTATGTATGTGTGAACAAGTGACTGTCCAAAAATGAACTTTTGAGTGCTGAAGAAGAAACAACCTGCCTGTGGGAGGGACACATAGGCCTGAGGGGAAGAAGGGAAATGATTGCAGCATATAATGACAGAAGGCAAGAGTTTGAAATTAGGCTCTTAAACCCTACTACCCAGATCCACCACGTGTTGTTATTTACTATGTCTCACTTCTGACAATGTTGTAATTAAATCTTGAGCAGAGCAGAGAGGACTCCATCGATGAGTAATGCAAGCAGGTTTTATTTAAACAGGCATCTGTGAAACAGAAAGGGAAGAATGTCTGACTGGACATTTTCTTTTATAAATAAATTTTGGGTTTTGGGGTTTTTTTGAAATGGGAAACAGTTGGCTCAACAGCTGCCAGTTATTTGATTGCACAAGATTTGCAATGATGATACGATGAGCATATTTGGAATAAGTTTTTGCTACACTGTTAAAAATATGCTGGCAGGGGAAGAGAAATATACAACTACTTTTTAAAAGATTTTTGTACAGATTTTGTTTTCTACATCCAAAAGCATTCTTATCCCAAAAGAGCTCTGTCAGATTCTGAAGCAAATGGTATAGCAGGAAAATAAAGGCAAGGCAAAACCCAATAATCTTGTGTCAAACAAAATGTAGGTGTGTGAAATGCAGTTTCTTTCTGACAGGTGAGAGAAGGCAAGCTGCTCCTACAAAAGAAACACTCTTTTTTTCTGACCGGCTTTACAGTCAAAGTGTGTCTATAGTTTGAAAGGAATAATTAATAAATAAAATGCATTATTTTTGCATGAAGGAGACTTGGGAAGACTGTGCAAGAAGTTAGGTAAGCCAAGTAAGAAAATATTCCATGTCTCAGGAAACTCAGAAACATGGAAAAGGACATGACAGTGGTAGCTAATCACAGCAAGAAGGAAGGAGTCTGTCAATTACATAGTCATGGCTGGCATGATAAACAATGCTTGAATTTCCCAAGTAAGCACATTTCTTAACTCCAGAATATAATTCCCAGGGTGGATTGAAAGAGCTGTACATACACTAAAACAAAGGTGCTGGGGAAAAGACCTGAACACTCACGGAAGGTACACCCAGGGCACACCCTGGCATGGTAGTAACCTGTGACACTACAGCTGTCCACAATGTTTGGTGGCTTCTGAGAAGTACCTGGTACATGCTCATCCAGCACTCCTTGAAGAGGATCTCAGCTAGAAGATGTCAGACTGAGGAGATGGAGGGTTGGACACACAAGTGCAAGACCATCAACCCACCCAGTTCACACTGGCTATTCCACCTGGAGCTCTCAGGAGCCACTGGGAAAGGTTTTAATACATTTTGTCATAAATAAACATGAAGTTCTCTGAGCTTCTGCCAATGTTTGCATTGTGCTGGATTACAGAAATTGTTTAGACAAACTCCTGTCACATCGGCAGCAGTGAGCTCAGCATCATGAATTTTGGGAGGTGTCTGCAGAGGGATGCTGTCATGGCCTGCTGTGCCACACTACTGATGCCTTTGGTCTCTGAGGTGTACTGAGGGGTCTCAGAGGGACTTACTGGGACAAGTGTGCAGGGAGGCTTGTACAGCCTGGATCAAATCTGAGTAATGCACAACTATTTACAGCTTCTGGTCCAAGCCCTCCCTTTTCTGTAGCTGAGAAGACAGATAGTGAAATAGTTCCTTTCAAGTTATTATCATCCTGTTAAACCATCTACTTGATGGCTTTTTTCCCATTCTTCTCTTTTATTCAGAGGGTTTGTGCTTAGAAGCATTTTTGCTGTTGATCACATGGTTTAAAAAGAAGGGTTACCCAAAATAAAGATCTTGTTGCTGGCTTTATGTGTGTCTTAGTCTTACCATTCCTGACTTTCGGTTGAGGCTCATCCATTTTTCACAAGCTGGAAGCCCTGAGATGCTCCTGGAAAACTTCAGTGCAATGAGCTTAGGAATTTTTCCATTTCAGTTGATAATATCTCTTCTCTCCTCCTCCATCATTTCTCACGGCAAGGTTTATGTCAGACACAAACAGCACTGCTTCTCAAATAACTCAACCTCATAGAAGGAGGTGAGCTGTCATTTATTTTTCAATCTTGCCCAAATAACTCACAGAATCTGAATGACTAATTTACCATGTGCTTGGAGAAGGACAGGAAATATCAGGGGAGTGCAAATAAGCAGACAGATTTTGCAAAGTCAACCTTCATGTAGGCTAGATTTCTCCACTTAATGTCCTAGACCCCCTTCTCTCATTCCCTACACCTGGTGTTCCCAGCCTCAAATGGTTTTGGCACAGCTGTGTGCCAGAGCAAGCCCTGTGTGTTGTCCTTCACCTTAAAACACTGTTTATATGGTACCAAGATGGTGCTCAGGCTCTGTACCAGCCCTCTGGTTTCCCCTCGCAAGGGAGCCCTGGTGCAGCTGCCAAACTCTCGGGGACTTGGGAAACGCACACTGCTCACATGGGGGAGATCCAGCAAATCTGCTGCTGCTCATAGATGCTTTAATAAGCTGGATAAATGGCTGATTAAAGCCTTGCCCAGCTCTGCTGGAGGCTGAGCTTGTTACTCTGCTTAGATGGTGCCTTGGCTGAAACAACGCACCTCCTGCAGCTCTGCGGGAAGCACCAGCGTGATCCGCCCTGTGAAGGTGTCACGTCCCGAAATGTCAGCAGGGAAATGAACAATGATTTTTCTGGCACTACAAAGATCGTTCTGCATGTACTGCCTCGTATCACAGCGGGATTGGGCAGATGATAGACAGGGCTGGTGAGAAAAGCTATTTTCTCCTGAAGTTCACAAGGCCAGAGAATGCTCATGTTACTCCAGCCAGCTTGGTTGTGCCAGCTCCTCAGATAAAAATCAGCTTCTTGACTGTGGGCTTTGAATAGTCCTTAAAAGGCATCACAAGATGTAAGAAGATTAAGGTGCTTCATAGCTTTCACTTGCTTGGAAAGCTTTCGGAGCAGGGAATTTCCTCTCTCCCATAAATTGTCCGGCATCCACTGTGGTATAAATCTTCCCAGCAAGCAAATACATGGGAATGAACAGCCCTTCTTGGCAGGGCTGCTCAATCCCTTCATCTCCCATCCATCCTGTATTGATACCAGGGGTTGCCCTGACCCAAGTTCAGCACGTTGAATTTGGCCTTGTTAAATCTCACGAGGTTCTTATGGACCCACTTTGTGAGCTTGTCCAGGTCCCTCTAGACAGTGTCCCATCCTTCAGGTTGTCAACCATGCCACTCAGCTTGGTGTTGTCTGAAAACTTTCTTGATCCCACTGTGTCTGTTGTTGATGAAGACAATAAACAGCCTGGTTCCAATATGGACCCTGGAGGGACACCGCTTGTCTCCAGTTTTCATCTGGAAATGGAGCTGTTGACCACTACTCTCTGGATGTGACCACACAGCCAATTTGTAATGTGGTAACAAAGTGAGGGGTTTCTGGAGGCTGTCTCCATGCCCCATGGCCAATGACTTGGGACCAGCCCAGAAGTGGACATGATCTCCACTGTCTCTGAGGATGCCGTGGGGAAGAGGCAATGGATAGGATACCTTTTACAGGTTCAGAGGTTTGTCCTTTATGGGGAGACTCTGGCTGTGGGAGAATACTTGAACATGTATGTTCTAATTATAGCTGGTAATGCCTCTTGCTGACAAATCACAATGTTTGTGGCCAGCACATTGGAGGCAATCCCAGTTCTAACACTTCAGACCTGCTTTAACACTCAAAAGGGTAAATTTGGTTTTTTTTTAGTGAAACAAAATATATCTTGTATTTTTACACATGCAGGTGCAGTTCTGTCAAGGTTTAAAACCATTCTAAACTGGGAAAGTTAGTGCCTGAAGTAACAGCTATGTCAGTGTGAAAACTGTGACTACAAACATTGCTGGAGGTGGACTGAGAGCCTGAGCATAGTCTAGCTGCTCCTTAAGAAAAGCAGTAGATGCTCCTTCCCAGAAGGAGAGCAAGTAAATTCATGACAGCTGATTTTTCCCCTATGACAGTTCTTCCCTTGGCAAAGCAAAATGAATTCAAAACAAAATCCCAACACAACATCCACCCTGTCCCTGTGGTGTGCAGCTGAATATTGTAGTAGATGTCTCTGATGCCCTCAAAGAGCACAAGGACATGATTATTTTCAGCAGAGCTGAGTCCTTAGTCAGAAAAAGAGAGCACAACACAGTGGCTACAGGCTTCATGAGATGAACAGACTGGAAAAAGGCTGACATCACTCCTGTCTCCAGGAAAGGCAGGGAGGAGGCTGAAGGCTGGTCAGCCTTGCTACAGCTCCTGGGAAGATAATGGAGCAAATCCTCCTGGAAGCCATAATTATCATCTGAAGGAAAAGAAGGTGATGGGGATCCAGCCCCCTGGACTTAACAAAAGCAAATTGTGTCTGGCCAGACTGGTTGCCTTCTGTGGTGCAAACTCTGTGGTCAGGAGGGAGTTGCTGGAGAGTTCAGACAGATCTCAACAGTCCAGAGACATGGAGTGGCAGAGACCTCATAAATTCAGCAAAGACAAATGGAAAATAGCTGGAAGAAAATAATAACCCTCTAACACAGTGCAGGCTGGGGACCTACTGGCTGGAAAGCAGCTTTGCAGAGGAGGACCTGAGGATCCTGGGGTCAAAAAATTAGACATGTGCCAGCACTGTGTCTTTGCAGCAAAAGAGTCCAACAGCATCCTGGGTTGAATTAGGCTAAGTCCTGCCAGCAGGTCAAGAGAGGTGATCCTTCCCCTCTACTCAGTGCTGGTGTGACTCATCTGGAGTGCTGGATGCATTTCTGGGCTCCTCAGTAAAAGTGAGACATGGACACCTACGAGTCAGTCCAGAAGGAGCTGTGAGGAGAGGCTGAGGGGGCTGGACTTGTTCAGTCCCTCAAAGACAAGCTCGAGGGGGACCTAGCTGCATTGTTAATTATTTAGTGGGAGTTGCAGGAAAGATGGAGCTGGACTTTTCTTGAAGGTGAACAGAGAAAGGCAAGAACCAATGGAGACAAGAAGCAAAACAGGCAATTTCTCCTGCATAAGGAGAAAATCTTCTGAATGAGGGTAAAGATCAGAACAGAGGCTGAGACAGGCAGTGAGATCTCCATTCTTGGGAGAGTTCAGGAGTCATCTGGGTAACCTACTGTAATCTTGCTTTGAGCGCTTGGTGGTAAAGCAAGAGTTCTTCCAGCAAAGAGGAAAGTTTCAAGATTTTAACAGGAAGATACTATACAAAATGGTTCCTGTAGTTCATCAGTTGGAGTGCTGATGATTTCACTAGTAATACTGCCTGTCTCCACCTTCTCAGCAGTGTAGAAATTGCCAGGAGTTTGTTTGGATTCCCTTGGCAAATGCTGCCATCAGAAAGCAGAGTATAAATACTGTGACTATACTACATGGATCAATCCTGCTTTGTTTTTAAGGCAATTCCCATTTCTTGAAAAACACCCTTTATTTGCTTTTCTCTCCCCACCTGAGTAGGGTGACACAGGCTCCTATGGAGTTTTACATGGTATTTGTTGTCACTAATGGACAAAAAAGTAGTAAGACAATAGGAAGGACTATTTCTCCTTTGTATTTGGCTCAGTCTCTTTTTTCTTCAGCAGCTGAGATAGCTAACTTGTGGTGGAAAGATACATGCTCTCAGTCCATTGGCTTCACACATGTCTGACACAACCAGACCTCCAGATTTGCCCTTGAATTCAGAGAGTGACTTTGAAAACAGACTTTGGAAATACGGCTCTAGCTCTGGTACAGCTTGAAAAAGCCCGTGTTGCAGGGACATTTTGTACTGATGTCAAGCCTACTTGACATCAGCACAAGAGTGTGAATGCAACCAGAAACCCTGTTCTCACACCAGGAGTGCGCACTGGGAACGTGCCGGAGAGCCGGGGAGCAGCCCTCCTTCTCTGCAGCCCTGCCTCTCTGCTGCTGCAGCAACACTCCTGCACTGCTGGGGCCCATGCCAGCATGCTCTCAGCTGTCACTGCCCTGCCTCCTGCCCTCGGCTCCAAAGTTAAATTGACAAATCACCAAAACTAAATATATGCGGCCTGACTTGCAAAATGGAAATAATTAAGTGTCTGGACGAAGGAGTGCATTAACTCTGTGATGTTCAGGGGTGTCTAAGGGTCTGTCTGCTGCAGATGGGAATTTCCTGGGGACCTTTGTGCTGAGTGCCATGGTGCAAGGCTCTAATCCATCAGGCTGAACAGCAGCTTGAGCACGGCTGGACTCTGGGCCACCAGGTAACTCCATGCATCCTTTTATTTGAGCAACAGCTGAACACAGGCTCAGTTTCTTGTTGCACCCTGGCCAAAGCAGAAGGGACAATCAACTTTCAAAAAATGGAAAATTTCCCAAAATTTGAGAAAAAATCGACTGTAAGGAAAATTGACAAAGATAAATGTGAGTAATATTTGGAAGTTAAAACCACTTTACTAGGTAGTAAAAAACCCGCATGTCACCATGTGCTCCTAAAACCATTATGACACAAACACATTAGGAACCTATAGATGTAGGTTAAAAAAGCCATGCAGTGTAGAAAGGAGGAGAAAGAGAATAAATACAGAAGGATGGAAGTTGATCTACCTAATTTAGACATCTGACTGTTGGCAAATAACAGTAAAGCATCCCTTGAATCAACGTATTTGTCATTGCTGACTAAGGGAGACACATAGACACCTTCTTTAGGAGGGTTTATCCATTTGCTGCAAATTAGGGACCCCAGCTGGGCACCCAGCTGGCTGTCCCACAACTCTCACAACATTCAGTGATTAAGTAGGGAGGTTATAGAAGTGAAGATATAAGCAGTGAGGAAAACAAGAGAAACAGAAGAGACCAGTGAGAAATTGGTGTCCAGTGAGGATAACAAGGAAGATGCCCTCCCTTCCCACCTGAGTGGTCCTGTCATCAATTTTAAACTTAAAAATGCTTCAGGGAACACCTCAGTCCAGTGCTGGAACACAAGATCAGTAACAACTCAGACAGGATGCACATGCTGGGCTGCATTTAGGTGATATTTGCCACATGTAGTGATAAGGAATTATTTTCTGTCCAGCATTAACTGAAAGGGATGTTAAACAGCAACTGCTAACAGATTAAAAATCTAGTCAGTACAGCTTATATCCAAAAGACTGAGGTGCACTGGCACTGGTAGAGCAGATGTTACTCTGGAGTAAATCTTTGACAGTAGGGCAGGTTCCAGCATACAGCCCTAAGGATGAGGCTGGAGTGGTGTTTAGAAGGAGGAGATAAATAGCCAGACAGCTTTGCTAACACCACATGCCTCTTGTACAAAATGATGGAATACCCACCTCCTCCCTGCAGTCTCCAAGCACACAGTAAGGAACACAGAAATACCAGGGAAAATCACACAGGCAAAATAGTTTCTGTTCCAGATCATCAGCCCTATTAATCACCCAGGAGCTGTCCCCTTACTTAGCAAAACAAGGGTATAAGAAATTATTACAGTTTTCAGGATTTGTAATGGATCCAAGGGGATTCATAACTATTTCAGTCCTCTAGATTTCACTTGTGTTTGTTAGCATGCAGTATGCTATACTGGTAGTGCCATATCAGCTAAAGTGGCCTAAGTTCTGTATTTTGGAGGGTGTTCTTTGCTGGATGACCCTGATACCAACTTCTTTCCAAACATTTGTTATATCCTTCATTGTTTCTTGACTGCTTTTATGCACATGTGCATTTTCCACATGTTCGTATATTTGGATTCTGTTTTCACCTTTGCATCCATTTTTAGAAAGTAAATATAATGATTAATCCAAACATTTCCATATTCTCAACGGAGACATTTTAATAGCGATTTGAACAATTTTCTCAAGAGAAAGAGCAGAGTTGAGGCTGTTTTATGTTAAAGCTTTCAAACACAGCTGTTTACCTTCTTTTAAGTGTCAGAAATTTATTCTTTAAATAAAGGAGAGCTAGGAAAGCCTAATGGGAACTAGAAAAGTACTTAAGTGTACTGTTTAAATGTCACCTGTTTCCATTACACGTATTGTAAGGAATCTGTGCAGGCTCTGTAGTAGCTGTGGTTTATGTCCTGTGGTGCCACATCCCAGTGTGACACGGGTACAGAGTGCACAGGAGTTACCATGATGTTCTTTAGAGGCAAGGACCATGTGTCTTCTAAGTGACATATGCCTGAAGACCACAACTGTGATTTTCAGATATCCTCAGCAGGCAGCCTGGTAGAAGGCTGCTAACAAAAGAAGAAGCAGAAGGTGCCTTTAAAGAACATGTGCTCCAGTTTGGAATGGCCCTCAGGTGTTGCTTCATGAACTGGAACATGTAGGAAACAGCTTATGATGCGGACAGAAGTTTCCAGATCTTGCCAGTACAATACTACATAGCCTCATGGCTGGGATCAGTTCAGTCTGAAAAGTTGTGAGACACAGGCGTGCTCCAGGGAGGGAGAGATACAGGACAGACCTTCCTGAAAACCTGAAAAAGGTGTTCATGGATCTGCTGGGACACCCCCAGGAATGGTTCCCACTCTGGCTGCCTACCAGCATCAAAGATGGATAGGGAAGTCTAAAGTGATTAAACACCTAATTTCAGGTGTCCAAATTAAGTGCTTAAATGTAGATGAGATGACTCTGGGCAAGGACAACCTTACCGCAAAATGCAGGCAGTTATCTAACTTTTCCCAGCAGATGTAAGGAATATTTTGATAATAAACCCCATAAGCAACAGGAAGCAGCAGTTTCCTTGTACCTCTGCAGCTGTGAACAGAGTACTGAGCTGGGCTGTCTGTAGGTCTTTGCTGGTCAGGGCTCCCATCTCCAGGCTGGTGAGCCCTTTCAGAGTCTTGATGACTTCCAGCTCATTTTGCATGGCATGTTAACTTAGGAGCAGATTCTCATGCTTTTATTCTTTATGACAGATGCCATTCTTCACACAAAGCCCCATGGAGTTACCTGAAATTTTTGTTGACATCAGCCTCAGTGAGCATATTATTTCTGCATGTGGAAACTGCAATGAAATAACAGCATCTTTATATCTCCTGACTCTGAGACAGGCATCAGCCTTGGAAACTCCATGTACCATTCGATTTTTCCATTTCCTTGTTATCTGCCACTCTTCTTGGACTTAGGGAAAACGGTGCCAATCCTGATTCCTGCATCCTCTTTGCTTCTGCTTGGGCCTGTGAGCTGGAGGCTCCTGGAAAAGGGGCTGCTGCCTGTGTGTTCACCATAACATCATCTGCCTGATGATACAGATCAAAACCTCTTGACTTCTGTAGCATTTTACAAACACATTCTCTTAAAGTCCTGCCCCTTGGGATGTCAAGAGTGGCAGGTCAGTGACAGACCCTGGAGGTTTTTTTCTTTTTTCTTTCAATCTATCAATATTGTAATGATAAGTTATTTGAAAAATAGAGCTCTGGCAAACAGTAAATTTGCCAGAAAGTATGACCCCACATTATCCTGTAATTAAGCATACAGTTAATTCACTAGAGGATTCCACTTAGAAAAATATTTGTCTGGTTAGGATTCTGTAGTCAGAGGGCAAGATGCCACTATGTCTCTTGCATCCCAGGGATCATCATGTTCCTCCAGAGTACTTAGTCTATATTTAGAGACCCCCTGCAGCCTGAGGGGCCTGAACCCTGCCCATGGCCAGCTGACTGTGGAGTGTAGGGCAGGGAGCCCTCGGGGTGACCTGGGCTGATGTGCTCTCCCTTGGTGTGGGCAATACTCGACCAGTGCACACACAAGCAGTGAGATGTGGAAGAACTGCCCTGGTGGCCTTCAAACCCTCAGTGCAGGACAAGGGATGGCCACTGGGAACCTAACTGCTGGGCTTGGCTTTAAAGAGGTTTTCTCCTACTTACATGTGTGTCAGGGCTGCTTTATTGAATTCCTGATGGCAGCTTGGGGCCAGACGGCAGCTTTGGCTGATGTGGGCTCCTGACAGACTGCTTGGTACCTCCTCTACTTTATTCCTGCCCTTCCTCAGCACTGCCTCATGCAGATGAGCTGCCTGCAGATGCAGGGCAGCTACTGAGCAGCTGCCGACGAGGCCCTGTTCAGCCAGGATGGGTGAGGAAAGCCAGCAGAGCTATGCTTTCCTGGCACCCTTCTCAGGGAAAAACTTCTCTTCATTCACCCAGCAAGTTTTAATGGGCAAAGCAACAACACCCACGTGAAAAATAGCTGCTGGGATCACAGTGGGGTAAGCACAGCTGGCTGCAGTGAGTCACTTCTCACACCTGTGTGACACTGCTGACTTTCATGGAGAGCATCCAGATTTACAGCCCTGTTGGGGGAACAGAGCTAGTATGTCTTTATTTCTTCCCTGGCTGTAATCTGCCCTAGCCACTGGAGTCTGTGCAGCAAATCCTCTGGCTGAGATGAACCACAGCTTGTGATGCTGGTGATGACCAGCTGTATCAGTTGATGCATCTTTTCCTATGGAAACTGATTGTACCTCCTCAATTCCCCAACCTGGTCCAAAAATAATAAAGAAAATATAAAACCTAAGCTGCTTGAATGGCAGAAGAAGCTACAGGGACACTTCCTTGCCCCACCCCCCAAAAAAGAAATACCCAAAATCTTTGGCACACTCACAGCTGCTACCACTGAAAGAGCAAGCTTTAAACCAAACACCTTAGGCAGAACTCTCACGCACAACTGACCTAAGTAAGTGGCACAAAGCCCTGAGGAACCTGCCCAAAAGAAACAAAGTTCCAGCTCTAGTAACGACATAAACTTTACTTAAGCTGTTTTAAAAATCTTCCCTTTCCTTGTTTCATGAATAGAGTTGGTAAAAAACCTCACTGATACAATAATTACAGAAAGATAGCCTATTATATTTTTGTCTAATATAAAGTGACACACAGAAACAGACTGGAGCTGATGAAGTCACTCACAGTTGGTCACAAACCTTTCCTCCCTGTTGAGCAGGGGACAGCTTGGGGATCCAGCAAAATCCTCCACCCAGAGTCCACAGGGACTGGTGGTTGCCAAAATGCCAAACAATAAAAGAGCTAGTTTCTCCTGTTCTACAATATGACCAGGAGCACACAGCACTCCAGGAGCAGAGATATTGTCCCAGACCACACATTTTTTGTCTGTTGGGTAAGCATAAGCTGCTTTGATTGAAAACAAACACCAAGGTAGGTGTGTGCTCACCAGAAAACAGCCAAGGAAGAAGACAAGGAATAGCTCCATTTTGGTTACAGTTTTTAGGTTTATTAAATCAAACAGGGTCCTACTATGGGGTTGCTTTGTCCCCACAGTGCCCTCATCATGTGCATGTCATTAAGATTTACTAAATAAAGTCTGATGGCGAGGAGCCTTTGTAGAATATGTTTCATGTAACCATATCCCTGGAAATGCCTTTCAGATCAAAGTCCTTCCTTGACCTGCAAGGGTGAATAATGAGGGACAGCAGAGTATTTTTAACTCGGCAGCTGGAGCTGTGGGTGCATCCCAGAGGGATGCCCAAAGGCACCAGTCTATAAAAGGAATGGGAGAAGCAGCCTGGCCTTGAGTTCATGGGGGTGGGGGCAGTGACCTGGGTCTGCAAGGTCCCCTCAGCCCACTCCCCAGACAGTGACACCACTGCAGGAATGGCAAGGGGATGTTAATTTTTAGATGGGAGCTGAATGAAAGACCAAGTGAGAGGGCACTGGGGAGGTGACAGACATTGTGTGTCCTGACAAGTGATACGCACCTGTGTGTGACACACACTTGGAGTGGTGACTTGGGGTCCCAGCACCACTGCTGGTTTGGAATAAACCACCCATGTAGCTGGTAGCTAGCAGTGACATGGGAAAGACAGGTACCTAAGCCCAAACTTCCAATTTCATATTTAAACATCTGAGTATGTGGCCCAGAAAAGCTTCTTTTGAGCTGCCTGTTACCAAGCATCCCAGAAAGCCAATTTAAGTACTGTTGGTATGAATTGTGAAATTAGTGTGAATTTAAGGGTCTAATTTTTGGCACCCAAGTTGTGAAAATCTAAGTTTCCTGGTCTAATCCATAAGGGAAAATTCTTCTTTTCAGCCTTTGTGAGATTTCTTTCCTGATGTGGAAATGTATTTCATTTTAATCTGTGAGACAATTTGTGATGGGGGCTAAATGTTACTTCCTATTAATACAAAACTGAAATGCTAGGAACATTTAAAAAAATAAATGTTATGAATAGGAGAGGAGAAAACAGGGAATGGAGAGAGAGTGGAGGTATTTTTAACAAAGCAAAAATGGAGACAATACACTGTGTATTGTGCTGTATTTATTATTAATGGGACAAATCAAATGAAATGCAGATCTGCTTTCCAAGGAGCCCACTGTGTGAGTCTAGGAATGCTTACAAGTGCATGCATTTCTCATCCCCTGACGTCCTGGAGATTTGGGGATTGGTTGATTTATGGCCACTGACTCAAGCTGCAATTCTTTTTCATGGGTTTTATTTCAGTGATATGGGTAGCACTAAATTCAGTGTGGTCATAAATCCTGTGCTGGTAATTCAGTGACAAGTGGCGATGCTTTGTCAGCCCTGCTGAGGGCTGGCATGGTCCCTGGTGAGGGCTGACATGGTACACACTGTACCTCCAGCCCTGCCTGCACTCTCCACCCTCACTCAGAGGGTAAAGAAAGTGTCCTGGGGAGGGACCCCGTGGCCTTCTGGAGCAGGGATGGCACAGCTGTGCTTGCAACAGAGCTATTTTTTCATGAAGAAATGCTTGATTACAATATTATTCTCACTTAGTATAAGAAATGAAGATCCTTAGATGTGAGAGATATCCTGAGTATGGTTTCCCAGCTGCCTCCAGTAAAGCAGGAGACAGCAATTTTATTCTAAGGGATCTGACTGCAGCATACATTTTAAAAGGAGATTAAGTAAATTAAAAGTCTTTCTGCCCTTAGGAAAAACCTGCAACACCTTCCTTACCATACAAACATACTCATCTACCCCGTGCCAAATTGTTTCAATGCACTGTCAGAAAAATCCCTCTCTAGAACAATGACAGAGCAAATGACTATGGCCAAAAGAGGGATCCCATCCAGAAAACATATCCTTGAGATATGTCAAGGACTCCATGAGGTCTCCTCAATTTTTGTGTTTAATTCCACATGAAAGACACTCAGCTGTGACTGCAGTGGGGGGCAGGGGGAGGCAGCAATGTGTTCAAAGAACTGTGCATGAAAGGGTGATGCAAAATGGGCCTAAGCATCAGAGGCTCAGCCTGATGAAGGTGTCTCATTCTTAGCAATCCAAAATACACATCCCATGCCTCTTGCCTTGCTGTTAAGGGGGGTGGTGCTGCAGGTCCCTCATGCAACCCACCCACATGAAGCAGAGAGGGGTTTGCTCTTTGCAAATGCCTCATTATCTAGGAATTTTATATTTAAATTAATTATCTCAATATCAATTAATTAATTAATTAATTGTCTTAAAGTTGCCTTTACTAAAGAGGAAGCTAATTTTGTCAGTTCACATTAGATGAGAGAAATGTCCCTTGATCTGTTTAGCTCAGATAAAAATACTTCAAGCCCTAAAGAGTTAATATTTACAGTAAGCTGAGAATAAGAGGCTCTGAGACCACAATCACTGCAAAAGTTTTAAGCATGGTCACACAAAGGTACTGAGCCATAAACAGAGCATCAGACTATACCACTTGATGTTGATTTGGGTTAGAAAGTTTTTAGGAGATAATCTTTCTTTTTGTCTTTGAAAAGAAAAAAAAAAGAAAAACCAACACACAACAAATTTCTTCTCTTTGATGAGATGTGGGATTACATTCCTTTTAACTTAACATTTTATGATCGTTGTCACAGCAAAGGGGTGATGAATGTCCTGTGTACAAACTATTTCCAGCTGTTGCTAAAACCACAATGACCAGTGGTTTGCCCTGGCCCAATGCTGCAGACAGCCTCTGTGGCCAGATTTAGAGGAAAGGAGCTGCTGCCTTTGTCCAGCTCAGGAGGCAAGTTTTACTGATGGGCTTTGCTTGGGCACATAGAGAACTGACTGAATTTAACCCACCAGTTTTATGGAGTTGGGGTTCACCTAATTTTTAAGTCTGGATAGTTCACATATTTCTTCAAATGCTTTTCCTTCATGTTTTTCTTTGAAAGCATAAGCATGCCCAAAATCATGCCCTGCCAACCAGGATACTAAGATCCCAGAGGAGATCTCCCAAGAGGAGATGGGTTTTGCAGCCACTCATCTGAGGCAACTGATGCAGAAGGAGGAGCAGGATGACGTTTTGTTGCACTCTGCTGTTGCACAGGGCTGTGTGAAGGAGCTGTGGTGGGCAAGACAGAGCAGTGACACAACTGTGCACAACAGGCTGTGTTGTCTGGCTGGTTTTCCAGGGAGTGGAGTGGAGAGGAACAGCAGATTGCTGACACCCTACCAAAACTTGCATCTCTGTTCACTCTCAGTGCTGGGAAATGCCATGATGGTTTTGCTCCGAAGAAGCTTCTCAGGCTGGAAGGGCATCCACACCCACAGGAGCAGGACAAGAAGTCCTGATGCCTTGAAAGGCATTGGGGGCACTCTGGGCCCCCAGATGCAGGGCCAGTGTCTAATGGCACAGGCAGTGAGCAGAGGAGTAGGCTGCCCAGGAAGGCACTGGCTTCTACTTTGCTGGAAGTATTGAACTAAACAGGTCAGAGGAATATACTGGGAGCCGTGGTTGCTCTCCTAGGGCAAGTGGGATGATCTAGAAGGAGACAGAGCCTACAGATACACAGAAAATATATCTCTATAAAATACCCCATGGGATCCAGAAAACCATGTTTCTAAGATCACTAATATGTCTTTCTCCTCCACTGGTGCCATTGCAGCTATGGGTAATAAATATGTCTACTTAAATAAATAAGTATGTTTGGTTTTATTAAGGATTGCAGAACTGGAAACATGATATGAGATGTAAAATGCTGTAGGGTCTTCAGTTTAGCTCTTCCCTTAAATTGTACCAGACCCCATTTATGCTGTTAACAGGGAAAAAAAAAAAAAAAAAAAAAGAAGAAGCCAAATTTTTTATTGTTATTTGAATCTTTCTGCCAACAGTGACACCATGTTTCTTTTCCACAGCTTTGGAATGATACTCTCCTTACTTCTGGTTCTGAAGTTGTACCAATCACAGCTGTTTTTCCAGGCTGTGCAGGATTCACAGATGTCTACATGCAGGTCACAGGCATCTCAATGATGCAAGGCTCATCTCCAAAGGAGTAACTGCTGGCTGGAGACATTTAGTTTAAAGTAATAGAAGTGTGAAATTCTGCAAAATATATCAGGAGCTTGAGCAAGACTAACACATAGCACAGCCATAAGACAATTCCTCCCATACTTCCATCCCATTTGGAAACCAAAGCAGGCTGTATGTTGAAATTTCCATACTAATTCTTTAAGTATTTTTGAACAGCAATCATATTTGAGGTTTTTTCCTTGCAGCTCACTAACACGTGTGCATGTGTGTTGGTTGTGTCCTGACCACCCTCTGGTGAGCTTGACATCTCCAATGTTGGGTGATGGAGAGCTGTCATTTTGATAAATGATTTCTGGCAGGGAAAATCTGAAGTCATTGTATCACAGATGCATTCCCCTGGGCCTCTTCTAAAGAGCACTGGCAGAGTGGAGAGTCTGAAGTACATCTAACTGTTTGCTGCCTGCTGAAATTTACTCAGAGTTCTCTGGTCTGGAGAAGAGGTTCAATATGTCACGAGAACAAGATGTTCAGTTCTTACTGAGTTGGCCTGGTCAGTAATAATTTAAAAACTCTGTCATACTGTATATAATCTTATCTAGTCAACCTGCCAAGGGATGTGCTGTGCTTATTACACCCTAGTATTAGAGTGCTCTGGCTGAGAAAATAATTACCAGGAGAGCCTCAGAGTGCAGGGCAGGATATATTGGAAGAGAAAATATCTTCTATTAGACCTATACATAGAAATGAGGAAATGTGGACAGGCCACCCTTCCCTTGGAGCTGAAACAGGGCTGGGTCTTCCCATCTTTTCTCTGGTGACACCTTCTGCTCTCCCAGATACCTTTTTCTAACTGTCTGATAGATCAGCATGGTTGGACTGCACCCAGAACAGTTGCTCTGGACTTGTATTGGATCCCTTTGCTGTGCCAGTCCTAAAGAAAGCTCCAGTTTCTTTAAGGCTTGTCTTCTCCAGCTGTGTCCATCCATGTAGAGATGGTATTAGCACTGCCTTGATTTGCCTCAGAAGGGGAAGATCCTTCAGGACAGAGATCAGACCAAGGCATAAAGAGGAATAGGAGATTAAAGTCACAATATACAGCAACGTGCTGTTCCCTGGGTTGACCTGTCACACTGTGATTTTGCCCCATGTCTCTACTTGCAGAGCTCTTGACCCTGTAGATAGCAGCAGACTGCTCTTTACAGCTGGCAGAGGGCAGCCTCACCAGCAAGGAAACTCAGGGCTTGTGGAACACTTGCTGCAGCTCCTACAGGGTCTCGCTGGGTCTGTCAGCCCATGATGCAGACCTGGTTCCGGTGTCCCACGAGTCTAGGGTCAAACCCTGTCATGCACCCACATGCTCCTGGATGGGGAGCAGCCCAGTGTGGGCTTCAGGATGCCCACCCCATCCTACCTGTCCCTGAGGAAGCTGTCTCCTGTCTGCAGGCAGCAGTGACAGCTGCTTGCCTCCATGAACCATCCCACCAAGCACCCACATCCATGGGAGCTTGCACTGGGAGTAATAGATGGGTTTATTTCAGTAACCAGCCTGTGCAAACAATTCCTTTAAGAATTCCTCTTCTTCTTGTCAGTTCTAAGGGTGTTTAATTTTTCTCTCTCAGCTTTTCCTTAGATTTTATCTGCACGATTTTTCTTACTGATTCAGACAGGAATACTAGGATGAGCTATTAGGAGATCAGCAGCAGCTGTAATCTGGGTACAGCTGTATTCATGTAAATGTAATAATAAAATACACCATTATAGTGCAGTGTAGTGTAGGGCACTTACACTGCCATGCCAAGCAGATGCCAGTAAATAGCAGATGCCACCTTCAGCCACAGCTTGTCCCTGCCAGCACAGTTATGTTGGAAAGTCTTGCCCCAGACTGATGCAGCTGAGATAGTAATGAAAATTCATATATGTAGGAGCATCTGTGGAATACACCCTGTGAAGGCAGGATGTGCTTTGACAAGGATAAATTATTTTATCTGGGCAGAACACACAGCAAAGACAGGAGAGAGTCTAGACCCACCTGCTGTAGGTCCAGCATGTATACTGCTAGCAGTGCACTAGCAGGGTGCTCTTTACACTGTCCTGGCCAGAGAGTGATCCTCCTCTGAATGCATTTGCTTAGAGCACTACAAAGTTACAGTTCTTTCAGAAATACTGCCTCTGGTGTAGTGATGGAACAATGCCCATGGGACTGTGCTAGCACCCATCACCTGGCAAGCAGCATTCATCCCACTGGTTGGGAACTTCCAGCATGGCACAAAATCCTCTGTGAGCAGTAGAAATTACTGGAAGGACTTTGTTTCCTATGTAAATGCCCATGAAAATTCATACGTCTGTGTATCTGATGGCAATACTTTTATTTACTGCAGTAGGTATTGCATGCCTTGTTGGTTCCTGTTACTATTCTCTTAGAGATGTAAGTTCTGTCCATCTGTGTTTTAGGCCAATAAAAAAGACATTGGTTTCCTATTTCTTTATCCAGCTTGTCTCTTTCTTTGAGCATCTGTTTCCCAAATGTACCCCTCTTGTTCTGCACTGGAAACTGGTTCAAAACTAGGTAGGAGGTTTGATAGTTAAACTACACCCAGGGCTCTAATTTCAGGAAAAAAATAAATGAATAGAGGCTTGAAGGTGTGGGCTGCTTCTAACCAGAACAGCATTTAGGGGAGATATGCCCAAAATCTGATGATGCCTGTATCTAGGAGAGGAAGGATGGTTCCAGTGAAGGTGTGGGAGTTGTGCAAGATGGCTTCCCTCTCACACATGGGTTTTGAAACTCAGTAGGATGCTTTGCCTCACTTTCCCATCTTTACATGGCACCTTGCTGGGTAGGACTTAACATCAAACATGCATTGCCCAGATACGGCAGGACTTTGTTCATCACTGCTGGCAAAGCACTTGGAGGAGCAAGTGTTCCAGGCATGCATAGACATATCTTGATGTCAGATGATGTTTTTGGCAGAAAACATGAACTGCACCACTCTTGGTACAAGCCCTTGTGCACATTAAGTTCTGCGTCCCCTTCCATGTCGTTGCAGCCAGGCATGCCAAGACTCAGTGCAATTCTTTATGGACTGCCAAAGAAACAAATTATTATGCACTACAAAATGAAACTGGCATTTTAAATCTAAAACACATGACATCATCATTACATGTGGAACCAGTACCATCAAATCACATGCCACCTCATAAATATTCAGGCTGGTGGGGCAAAAGAAACGAGTGGTGGATTGCTGGACAGCAATGTTCCCCAGGGTGTACTGCTTCATAAAAGGTTTTTAAGCAATATGGGGAGTGTATATGGGGAGTGTACATACAGTTCATTCTGGATAACCCATGAGGAGGTGACTCTACAGTGCCTGCAGATTTGCTTGGGAGGCTCTAAGAGGGACCTTTTTGCACCAGAGCACTGGGATGGCTGTGTGCATCCAGGGAGGGAACGAAGGCCAAGTAGCCATTAGCAGGAACAGAAGTCATTTGGCTCAAAATCCCACAGGAGTGCATTGCTGCTCAGCGTCACTCTGTTGACCTGATGGTACATGGGGAAGTGTGTGAAATCACCTGTTTGCTACCCCTTCCCTAGGGCATCCTTCAGAACATGGAGGAATTGTCTCAAAAAGTACCACTTGTGGTACTTGCTGGAAGAGAATGGGGCCTCATGTTTGCCTTGCCAAGGCCCCAGAAAACTGATGTACAAGCTGGAAATTGTGGTTTGGTTTTGTTGAATCAGCCCCTAGTGCAATCTCCTTCCAAAGCAGCTTTTACATATTTTAAAACTAACCTGAATAAACTTAGCATTTGATTAAAATACGATTCACCAGTTTGTATGGGTTTTTTTTGGTAACATTGGGAAAAAAATTAATTTTCAGAGAAAGAGCTCATCCAGAATTCAAAATAGCTTGGTACATTAGAAATGTAATCCTCCCATTATCTCCCTGCACAACCTTTGTGAGAAACTATTTAAATCCCATCTACCCATTTCTAAGAATAGACTATTCTGCTCTTAGTATCCATCCATCCTGAATTTATTATGGGTTCAACAAATATTTGCCTTTTTTTTTCTGAATGTAAAAATGATTTGAATTCAGAGAAATCTTATAGCATAACTGGAAGCGAAGCTTACAGAAGATTTGGAAAGTGTACTTATTATAAGACACTTCAAAATTGCCCCTAAGGGCCATGACAGGGCTCTTCCAGCATTTTTGATATAACCTGTATGCTGGAAGCAAAATGCTGCAGTAATAACTGTTCCCTGATTTTTATACTTTACTTGTGAAAGACTGTTCCCCCAAACTCAGAGAAGACAAATATAGCAGAGTATTTGGGGGAAAAGAGGAGGAATTAGGCTTTTCTTTGCTCCTGAAAGATCTCCATTGATCTTCTGTTGCAAGCTGTGGGAGGGAACAGCTCCCTAGTTGTTCCAAAGAGAAGTATGGAGAAGATGTGTGTGTCCACTGTAAGAGGAAGGGTGCTCCAGCTGAGGACCTCACTGCAGAGACACGGCAGAGCTGTCACAGCCACAGCACTCCCATGTTGGTTTTGTCTCCAAAGGGGAAGGCAGAAAAGTTTTCCAATGAACAAAGTTGTACAGTCTCTGCAGCCCAACTTCCTCACACCAGGTAGGTGGTGTGTTTCCAACAGCTTGGGTGTTGGATGGGGGTGGAGATAGGAAAAGTTTGAGGTAAAATTTAATGCCAGAAAAAAAGTCTGATTTCATCATGAATGATCTTGCTGGAATTTTGCAGACACTTTTGCTGTCTCTCTGTGTTGTTACAGGGCAAGGAGTGATGGTACCTGATTCTGCAGTGGTGGACAGGACACTCCTGTATGAAGCCTGACTCTGCTTAGACAGGACCTTTATGGGGCTCTTAGGGACGTGCTTATCTGTGGAGTTAAATAAATAGGGCACCCAGCAGTATTGTGGGGCTGCAGAGAAAGCCATGGTGAGGTCAATCCTCCTGGCATTGCCCACTAAACAAGCTTCCCTAAGGCTAATTGCCAGAAAGGGCTGTAGTAGACAGCAGAAGATCCCTCAGCCAGAAACACTGGGAACATGGAAGGTGGCTGTGGTGGCCTTGGGCTGGGATGTGCCATCTCCTGCACAGCCATGGCCAGGAGAATGGTGATTTTCATCTCACTTCTTATAAACAGCAGATTTCCAAGAGCAATGATTATCTGGAAAACGTGACCTGCAGAGGGTCAAACACCAGAAGGCAGAAACAAGAACCTTCTATCTGTAAGTTTTATGACACTTAGAGCCAGCCCATGGCTGGGCAGCAGATCCAGGCTGTTTGGACAGCTGGGGCTGGGAGCAGGGCACAGGGCAGCCTGCACCACCCCTGGCCCCGTGGATACTTCTGCCCCACCCCAACAGGCCCTCTTCCTTTCTAGAAATCAAT
The DNA here is from genome assembly GCA_024734555.1 of Trochalopteron elliotii. Lineage (NCBI taxonomy): Eukaryota > Metazoa > Chordata > Aves > Passeriformes > Leiothrichidae > Trochalopteron > Trochalopteron elliotii. Next base: position 6,527,219 of record JANPWX010000449.1, on the reverse strand, counting down.
GTTCAGGAGCAATTAACAAAAATAAGGGATTAAGGTGCAGAGCAACAAATGACAAGAAATTAACTCATTACTAGAAATTATAGCAAGACAAAAAATTAAGCTCTTTTAATTTATGTTTTACTTTTCAATTTACATTCAGTTGACTTACAAGTGCAGGAAGGGTCTCTGTCTTCTTCCCACCTCCTGAGGTGTCTTCTTCCCACCTTCCCACCTCCTTTTTTTTTTTTTTAATGAAAATCTTCTCTTCTGCAACTGTATAACAAACCTCTGAAGAGGGAGAATGATTGTAGATACACAGAGGCAACAGATCACTGGAAAGAGATAGAGAGGCCTGTGTGAATGCACGAATTGGGGTGGGGGAAGCAAAATAACAGAGACTTTTACCTCGTCACTTTCATTTATATCGAGCTACAGCTTTATTTGTGGCAAGGGACAGTAAGTGCTTTACAGGCAGAGATGCAGTAATTTTTAAATTGACAGTGCCCTTGTGAGCACTCACTTGTGCTTCTAATAAATCTATTCTGGACAAGTCAAGAGAAAGGAGGTGACTTTTTTATAAATATGGTTTTTTGCTAATCTCCCAGACTTCTGGGTTCTATCCTTTTCCTTGCAAAGAGAAGGGCAGAATGGCTGTCTTTACCCCTCTCTGCTGGTAGAACAGATAGAAACTGAAACTGAAGTGGTATGTGAAGAAAAATATTAAATAGAACAGAATAATACATATTAAATTGCCATCACCTTTAACAAGCACAGGGAGGATTACAGAGGTTAATAAGGACACATTTTAGAGTGTCTGCTTATCCTGAGTTCTGCTCACTGTCAGTGCAAATGTTGATTAACTCAAGTGGGAGGAGCACGGCCTTTTTCGATTGCACATGATGAGAAGAAGCGACCAGAGAAATATAAAAATACATTAAGATATATCCAAAGCCACAGTGGTTCTGTTACCTACTTTTTTGTTACTTTCTCTCATGAGCATTTTCCAGCATTTGTTTCTTAAGTCACATCTTTCTTAGGAATATAGGGCCATACAAGCACACTTGTTTACCTGCAGTTTAGACCTTGACTTTCTCCTCTTCCCTGGCCATGGGCACTTGGAGATTGCCCAGTTCAGGTGGGCTGAGTGTATGATTTATGGGGGCATCCCAAGCTGTCATCTCCTTGTTGAGGTACCAGAGCTGATGAGACACAGCTGCCCCAGGGTTAAACTGCTGTAACCAAGCACTGAGCACATCCCAGCCCATCTCTGCTCAGGGGAGAGGAGGATGTTTGGTGAGAGGACTCGTGCCCCAGAAGTCGTGTTCCTGTGTGACAGCTTTGGGTGAAGCCTCCTGCAACATCTTACTGAGGCATGTGGCTTGCTGGGGAAGGGGAACATGCACATGCCCATGGGTGATATCCACAAGTATCACAGTGCTGATGAGCCTCCTGGCAGCTCACACCAGGACCTGGCTAACCCTGCCTTCAACTGGCCCAAGGTGGGGTGATGGATGAGGGGCCAGGACAATGACCTGGAAAAAAAAACTCCCTCTCGCAACAAGGGTAGTGAAGCTTGCACAGCACTTGGGAAACATCTCCACATTGCTGCAGGTGCTGAGTGAGCACCCACTGAAGGATGGGGTCTGCACACTGTCACTGGGGAAGCTGGCAATTCCTTATCCTGAGTATAAGCATCATTACTATGCAAAGGGACACCATCAGTCTTCCCCTCCATACAGACACATGCACATGGTCTCTGCTCGTGACACTCTGCATTTCCAGGGAAACAGAGGGTGTCTCTGTGAAAATCAAGGTACAGGGTGAGGCTGTGGCTTCATGCCCTGGCTGAGTCAGTGCAACCTGTGACAAGAGGGACAGTCTGGCCCCCTGGCCCCATTGCAGTCTGTTCCTTGCTGTGAGAGACAGGAACATGGAGGAGCAGAGGAGGGACTGCTAGGATATTTACAGGTTTTATACCTTCAGCATACACACAGCTTGGTAATGTAGCATGATTGGTACTAGTAGAAATAAAGTCCACTTCTGTCTGTGGCAAAATTTACTGCAATCCTTGTAATATTTTCATTTGGAAGTGACGACATCACATATACTTAGTGTGGAAAATGTGCTTTTTTTCCCCAAATTATTCCATTACATAGTGGTCCATGGACTGCCTGACCAATTAATACCAGTGGGAAAAGGCTGCAAGTTTCACTTATAAACTCCTTACTTTTTTAAGCTGCTACTAGGTTCTTAAAAAAATACCCAAGTGTCTAGAAGGATGTGTGATGCTGAATTGCCACTGCTTGAAGGATACCTACCACTACCAGAGATTTAAACTATTCATACCTGCTTCAAGATATGTTTTTAATCACAGAATAATTTGGGTTGGAAGGAAGATTTAAGGCCTGCTAGTCCAATCCACCTGTAATAAGCAGGAACATCTTCAGGTTGATCAGGTTCTTCAGAGCCCAATCCAACCTCACCTTCGAAGTTTCCAGGGACAGAGCATCTACAGCCTCTCTTGTCTGTTTGTCACACAAGGTTTTCTCACAAAGGATGACACAAGCATGCAGCGAGCCCTTCTTTGGACATCCCTGCCTGAAACACAGGGAACTTATCTTTTTGTTTTCAGATAGAACAATTTAAAAACATGCTAGTTTGAGGTAAGAGATCCTAACGAAATCTCGATCTTGGGGATGGGTCATGTTTGTTAGCCAGCAAGAGAAACTTGCCTGTCCTGTTTCTGGAGATTAATATACCAACAGGCACAATTCTTCTGAATTACAGAATGTTTATTAGCTGGTTTTGCTTCTTTTCTTTTAATAAAGAGGGGCTTAAAAGTAAAAGATATTGGTCTAGTGGTGCATTGCTGCTCATTCCAGTGGGTAAAAGAGTGTACCAGGGGCTTAATAGCTTCATCAAGTGTTTTCCAGGTGTAAAGTCTTCTCAAAAGCGATGATGCCAACTACACAACTTACAAGATTTCCATTCTTTTATCATCAAGGGATATATCTGCTTGTCACCTCCATGCCTCAGGGCACCAGACTAATTTTTCATGGTAGAACTGGATGTTTCACACTGAGATGAGTACAAGACAAACCCCAAAATGAACTCTAGCAATGCATGATTCATCCCAAAACATCTCCTCGGTGAAATGAATGATGAGGAACTCCTGGTACAAAAGAGTTCTCTTAGTGATGGCATGTTGCCTAGAAAGAGCAGTTTCCAAAACAGTTGTGAACTTAAAACTCCAGACTATGAATGTTCTTTACAGATGCTAAATTAATTACAAATATGATAGTCCTTGCTTTTTCCCTTGATTTAGCTTCAACTTTGACCTTCATTTAAGAACAGAGGATCAGGTGTACAAAGGGGTGAATATTTTAATTTAGAATGAACTACTCAAGGAAGAACCATGATTTTGAAATCCTGTCATTTGGTTAATGTTTCAGAATATTATGAATTAATATCCTAAGTTAAAGATTAATTCATCGCCAAGAAAAATTAATCAAAAGGAATTTAGGCTGTTATGCTAATTTTCAAATCTCAGTTGGCTTGTGCTATTCCAAAATCAGTATGTTGCTTAGCTCCAGAGCTGGATGAAGACTCTTGGGGAATGGCATGAGCTTGTTAGGAGCTGGATCCTTTGAGTGCTTTACAACTTTCAGATTCAATTATCTGCATTTTTGGTAGTCAGAGGCAGTCACACTTCAAATAGTAATTATTTGTCTGAATCTGAAAGCTTTTTTATTATATTGGTTTTGGTCACTAGGTATCTGGGACTGCTGCAGAAGGTGTCATGGTCCATTTTTATCTGAAGGGGCTTTCAGTCTCTTAGCTTAACTTGTCAGCTGGCACATGGCAACGGGCTGAATATTCAGAGGTGAGTAGTCTCTGCTCAGGACAATGGTTTCTTTATCTACCCGTGGTCAGAGGTCAGCTGGGTAGGATCATTTTTATTATGCTCTATGACATATATGACACTTTCTTATGTCCTGTGACTCTTACTCCTTTTGTTTCTGCATAGGGCTGCTTAGCAGACCTCTCGGTCTCCATTTCTCTCTGAATCTGCCTCTGAAAGGTGTACAGGCAAGTAGCCTGCTGTCAGAAAAGACAAATCACTGCAAAGCTGATGAATAAGAAATGTGAGTCAAACCAATTGATTTGATTTATCCTGCTTATCACAGTGGCTGCTGCTTTGGAGCTGACTTTAGGTGTGACACATGTTGTACTTGCAAAATACCTGCCTTGAAAATATTTTGATAGGGTATCTCAAGTAATTGGCAGCATTTCTGTTAATGCTATTTGTTGTGAATGCCAGCTAACCTTTACAAACACAGTTCAGGGCAGGTAGAGAGGAAAAAGAATTTGGACTAATTTTGCCAAAGCTGAAATACATGACAGGAGATGACACAAACCCACTGATCTGCCTGACCAGCTCGTTGTCGTGCTTCTCCTTGCCGGGACATCTTGTGCTAAAGAAACACAGTCTCACATGAGGTGGGGGGCATTTTGACAGTTTACAAATGGCTGATTAACATGAGCTACCTACCTAATTAATCATGAGCTTCAAATTAAATGACTGAGGGACTGATTCAGGTCAGGAGCTGTGAAAATAAATGAAGGTTATTGGGGTTACAGGCACTGATTTGCAGTGGAAACTTCATCACCGGAGGCTGGAAATCAGCCTGGTGTTTAAGATCCAAGCACATCACTTTGCCAGTTAGAACAGCTTTTCCAGGCAAACAAATAAAATTTAAAAATGTGATGATGAGGATGGTGTGCAAACAGTTATCACTGGTGTCCAGTGAACTGAGCTACAGTGTCTGTGTCCTTGGAGCAATGCCGACCAGTGTTCCATCAAGATCTGATGCCCTGACCTTCAGTAATCTTCATTATCCTATTTTATGATCTCAGCTGGTGTTTCACAGCTCCTTGAGTCTAATGAGACAATTGTAAACTGTGAGGGGCTGACTGCAGGCAGCACACCCAAGGGGCACTATGCCACGGCAGCATGCAGGGCATGGCCAGCTAGCCCATGTACTCTTCCTGGGCAGGTTCTTCTTTTGCTGGTGTCTGAACTTCATAAGGGAAAACAGGAAAATAAAATGTCTGGTCTGATATCTGGTAATCTGTTGGCCATGCAGAAAATGATGAGGAGTTGAAAACCTGTCAATATGCAGATCTTACCACAGTGTGACTGTATGGCTGGAAAACTGTTTCTGTTTTCCATAATCATTTCCCTCAAGTCTCCTCAGCTTTCCAACATCTCAGTTGTTTAGGAATCATAACATGTGAGTTGCTTGGGTAACCAAAATCTGCCTGAACCCCTACATCCAGCTGACTGAGAGACTCCATGTTTCAGAACATGGATCAGTCCTGGAAAGAAACCTTGGCCAAATGTGACATGGCTTCCCTGCCACAGGCTCTGACAAAGCACTCTCAGTAAGCTGAGAGTCGTGTACACAGACCATCTCTACCTGAGGAGAGGGAATTGAACTATTGCAGTACACACTGGTTGTAGGGTTTGATACTCTTGACAGTATTTGGTATCATTCCACTGTTTAAGATGACATGAGTCTCTGCTACAGGCATTAGGAGACGTGTCCTTGGGTACTGAATGAGGTACATCAGCAAGGTGTGTACTGTGGAAGGAATCATGCTCTGGAAAGGAGCAGGAGACAACCTAACAGAGTTCCTACCATGAGATCACTGCTCTTTTCCTCTGTTTCATTACAGCTCAGATGAACCTACAGGAAAGCACCCACTCTGTTCTGCTGCCCACTCCCCCTGCTTGCAGTGGTTTCAGTGGGATTTTGTCCATCCTCTTTGAGAGCTCTTCTGGGCTTAGCCTGGACTTAGTGTTATTTGTCCTGCTGCCATTGTGCACTTGACCTCCATGCCATCCTCCACACACTTGTCTGTTCTGGTGAGGAAGCATCAGCCTCATTTGAGAAATGGGGACAGAGATCCTGTATCATCATCACAAGACACTGAAGGATCTCTCAAAGGGTAGCGCACTTAGTGCAGGGAAATACTGGAGACTCAAGTATGACCTAAATCATTGGACCTTTCTTAGATTCTGCTCCATGCTCAGAAATGAGACTTTAAACTCGGTAGGAAAAGGCATTAAACCATTAGCTTCACTGAAGCTTCTAGGAGCTTTATTCAAGACTTCATTGGAACCAAGGACTTATCCAGTGAGATCAGTACTAACCTCTACATAAAGTGGATCCTAAAGTCGAGTTAGATATATCATATACAGCAATTGGATGATTTTCTTAATTTATGTTGGATTTTAAAAGCACAGATGGATTTGTGAAGAGAAAATCCTGCAGTGCCTACATAAGATGGTACAATGCCAGGTGTCATGGCTGAACCTGCAGCACATCCATGTTAACACAGCTGACCTTATAGTGTATACCCCCAGATGCATCACACGCCGTGCCAGACTCCTCTCTTATTATTCTGTCTCAAAATCACTGCCATTTTATTACCAATAGGTTGAATGATCAAATAAATTTGGCAGATAACAGATAGCTTTTCAGGAAGAAATGCTTTTCTTCCTGACAGATTCAAAACTAGTTGCACACGTCCTTTCCCCATAAACCATGGGCTGTCTTACCAAAAAACCCAAGTAGATGAACTTTTTCCCAGGAACACTTCTTAAAATATATTTTTGGTAATATTTTCTACCACGAACTGTTAGACTATAAGGTACAAAGAATAGAACACTTAATCTTGGGAACAGAGGGCATGAGCAGCTCCCCTAGTGCTGGACTGGACCCTCATGGTTTTCAGGACATCTCTCCTGATTGCTCTTTTATGCAGGTTTTGAGCTCTAAATTCTGATTTGGTGATTGTGTGCTGGAAAGTTTCAGCATGTCCCCTGAAGGGACTTCACCAGAACTCTTCTTGTCTCTCTGATTTTCAGGATTGATGTCACTCTGCCCCTTCTTAATTAATCTGACCTGTTGTGCTGTGCTACTGCTTTTGCAGTTGGGGCTTTAACCGCTATTAGAAGTGTGATGAATCATTTATCTTTTCCTGGAACTGTACTTGAATCTTCCACAGAATTGTATTCAGTCCATCCCTTCCTATCCAAAAACCTGCATATGTTTCTGCTGTGCTCTTCGGCTGGAAAGTGTTACTGAGTTCAGGACTAACTTGGTCTGAGCAGTTCTAACTGCTTATAATGCTCATTGTTATAACACAATGTTCTTTTGAAAGATAATTGTTTTCCCTGCTTTGTTTAAGGAGACATGCAGTGATATCAGGAAAAGTGTGAGCTCCTTGCTCTGGGTGTTTGTCCTGCTGGAGCCTTTCAGCCAGGCGGGCTGCGGGCCCACGGCAGCAGGTTTTGTATGAGCATGGCACAGATGGTCCTAATCCAAAGTGCTTACGAGCTAATTGCCATGTCTCTGTACTCATTAGCGCGTGGGCACTTTTCCCAGCCCGTGGTGCAGGGCTGTCCGTGTGCCTGCCCAGCTGATCCACATAATCACAGCGGTGCTTCCCTGCCTGCTCAGCTCAGCCGCCCGCGATGCTGGACATGAGCCACCAACCTCCAGAGCCACGTTCACAGCTCCTCCATTGTCCCGGGGTCATCTCCTGCACATGAAGCTGCCACACAGAGCTTCTCCATCCCTGACTTCTGTCAGATTCTCCTCCTGGGACCGGTGACTCAGGCAGGCACAAGGATGGACTCTGCCACACTTGTTTGACCCTGTTGTCAACAGCAAGAGACACTTGAGGATTTGTCTGACAGCATGCAGATTAACCAGGGAAATGTTCTCTGCTGTTACTGCCCCCAAAACATTCATGTTTCTTTAAGAGGTGGTAGCATCACATAATAAATGAACATGTACTTACCTAAAAAGGCACTTCTTTGCCCATTTGAGGAGAATTGTTTCCCAAGACTCGCTTGCCCTCCTTTTGTGGCTTCCTCTTGCTAAGATGGCTGTCCTGTTTATCTCTTGTTTTTCACACTTGTAATTTGCTTTCCCTGAAAAATATCTGCAAGTAGTTAAATGGTGCTAATATATATCCACCAAGGGATGCTGTAAAATTTTTAAATGGTGATCGGGTGTTTGGCTGGCAGAAGGTGAATTGCTCTGTCTTTCCATGATCTCACACATCCATAAGGGTGAACAAGGAATTTTCTAAACTGCAAAGTCCCAGTGCTGCTGTCATTCAGCAAATGTTTGAGCCACACATTGAACAGCTCCTATTTTTACTGGAAATATTTCACTACAGCAAAAGGGAGTTGAAAACCAGAATACCATCCTGTTTCTCAGCCCCAGAGATGGAATTCTCCAGGTCAGGGTTGAGCAGCTCTGGAGGATGCTATGGTCGGGGACGTTTGCCCCGCTGTGCTGGGTGGATGAAATTCACCCCTAAATACAGGATTTTATTAGGATACGGTTATCACCAAGGTCTTATGTCTTCCCTTTTTACTGACCTGTTCCACCCTGCAGGAACAGAAGCTATCACTCTTCAGTGCCTTCATTCTGAAAAATCACATTAATAATATGTAGAAATAAATAGCCTCTCTGTATGTGTTAGACCAGAAAGATACTGCCACACAGAGTGTCCTGCCCTTGCTGTCACCTGTGCTATTGAATATCATAAGCTCTCTAGCCTCCCCAGGACCAAAAAACAGGAAAAAGTGATACATGGCTAACCTTCCCAGTCTTTCCAGTTTTAGCCACTTCTGTGCAGAGTGATTTACCTTCTGTTTTAGCCTGTTCTGAAATACACTAGCAAGGAGTGAGGACAGAATGGCTGTATTTCAGTGGTTGTGGCTGGAACAGCTTTATGTTGATGCTGAGCACATGTTTACGTTAATAATAATGACACATAAGTCTCATTCCTACAGAGAACCACGTCCAAATTAATCCCATGCATACAAAACCAAGGGAATTACTCATCATGCATAGGCCACCAAGATAGTTAGAGAGATGGAGCACCTTTCCTATGAGGGAAAGCTGAGAAAATTGAGGTTGCTCAGCCTGGAACAGAGAAGGCTCTGGGGAGACCTCATTGTAGCCTTCCAGTACCTAAAGGGGGCCTACAAGAAAGATGGAGAGAGGCTATTTATATGTGCATGTAGTGACAGGAAAAGAAGAAATGGCTTCAAACTGAAAGAGAGTAGGTTTAGATTAGATATTACAAAGAAATTCATTACTGTGAGAGTGGTGAGGTACAGGTTGCCCAGAGAAGTTGTGGATGCCCCATCCCTGAAAGTGTTCAAGGCTGGGCTGGATGAGGCTCTGACAAACCTGGTCTAGTGTAAGGTGTTCTTGTCCATGGCAGGGGGATTGGAACTAGACGATCTTTAAGGTCCCTTCCAACCCAAACCATTCTATGATTCTTTATTAATTAATAATAATTAATTAAGAGGATTAAGGAAGCATGTATCTGTGCAGGAGCAGGACTGTGGCTGGCAGACAGCAAGGCATGCTGCAGCTGCACACTGCATGGTGATGCTGAACCCCTGTGTGCCACCCTGAGCCTGTGCAGACCCTGCTGGAGCTCCCCAGGGGTGGTTTTGCTGCACAGGGAACAATCTGCCCCAAGAGCCTCCATGCAGGGTTTGCTTTCACCTTTTTGGAAGCAGGTGAGAAAAAAAGGGGGCTTCCAAAAAGCCCTGTTCTGGGCCAATCTGCTACACCTTTATTGTTCTTGTGGAGCTACACCTGCTTCAGCAGTTTCTGGAGCTGTACAGGGGAGCAACTGGGACTGGGGAAGCTTCCTGAGAAACCTTTGTTTGCTGCAGTGGGGATGGGGTGAGAAAGAGTCACAACAGATCACAGGTTAATTCCTGAGGCTTGCATGAAAGTGATTCCTCAGAAGGAAGGAGAAAAAAACTTGCTTTGTCCTTCTTTTTTTTTTTTAATTTTTTTTTTAATGTAATCTGGTACATTACCAGCATCTGATATTGTGGGTTGCATCATCCACTCTAAATATCACCACTTTTCACAATCTGTCCTGACATATTTCTCTCAGATTATCTCATTTTGCTGTGTATAAATGCATCTGTGGCTTTACCTAAAATTAAAAAGGAAATATGATAAAAATGGATTATTCATGCCAAAGCAACCAGAAAGTAAAGCTTTTCTTTAGCATCTAAGCACAACATTCCCCTAAGCATCTTTGGTACTAGAAAGCCAGTTTATTCAAGTTAAATATTGAATGTGGGTCACGATTCATCAAAAGACATCCTTAGCTTCAAGTCCATGACTGTCTCTATAGATGTCTAGTGAAAAACATCAGGATGTGCTGAAACCCGTCTGAAAACTTGCATAATTTGGGAATAAGTGCCTTTTGTGCCCTTGCTGCTTGAGTCTAAAAAACCCGGAAATGTGGATCACAGTTTTTAGCTTTGGAAATTGGTTTCTGCATAGATGTCTTTAGCAGGCAGGGCATAGAAAGCCTTGAAGGACTGGATGCACAGTTGCAGTGGCCAGCAGCTACAGCAGTCCCACACTACACAGTCTGTAGTATCACGGACATGGTCTGCCAAACCCCCACGCTTAAGTGTTTCCAAGATGTTAGACCATGTTAGTATCTCGTAGGAGTTTGAAACCTGCTCCACCTGACATATTATTTAATATTTCCATTAATAGAGCTTGGTGAAACTACCAATTTCGGGTCAAGCTTCTATCAGGTCAGAGCTATCCTTGCACATGAATGCGAGTTTTGGTGTTCACATGTGAAAAAAAGTGGGAGAAAGTAGAAAAGAGAACTTGGAAATACTTTGAGGTTAGAGAGGGAACTTGCAGTGAAATTCCCAAGACAACTCCTTGGTTTGCAAGGGGCAGAAATGAGAGCAGAGACTGTGAGAAAACTCAGGCAAACAAATGGAAAAAATGAAAATATTTTGTGTTTTGTAACACTTTACTCATCATGTGTTTTGGAGGAAAATGGATTAAAAGCTGAGTTTTGCTACTTAAAATTCATGTTTTTTTCTTTCTCTACAGGGACATCACATCGAATAGTCACGAGCACAGAATATATAAGGGACATGCCCCAGGCAGACTAGAAAAGCACACTCCTCTCCTGGGCTCATGGGGAGAGATGAGTGGAGCAACACTGCTCACCTTCATGTCTGAGATGCTCATTTGTTTTCCCATTTATTCTTATCCTCCAAAAAATGTGACTGTGTCAATAACAATTTCACTAGTAAGGCAGTAATGAAATACTTACTTTGGCCTGGATTTTGACCCTGAACCCCTATAAAATACCAGTGAGTTCTCAGAACTCCTCTTATCCATTGTTACATTACTTCCCTGGGGATCAGACTGGCCTGCAAGTGGTTGTCAGCTAAATTTTGCAGCCAGAGACATTTAATTTTACAACTTTCTAATTAGAAGGATAATTAAAAATTTTTTAAGACAAGGTCAGAGAAACATCCATCAGGGACAGTCTGGATGTCTTGCAGCCTGTCTCAGTGTGGGGTTTGTGCTGTGTGATGTCCCAAGGCTCTTTGCAGCCCTCTGCTTTCACACCTTCTGCTTTGAGCGGTTGGATGGCTGCAGCCGGCGCAGACCCGGGCGCAGCACCCTGCCTCACCCACCAGCTGTGCTGTGTGAGCCTTTTGCTGACAGGGAAGACAGGAGCCTCTCCAGGTGTGAGAACATTAAAAGCAAATATAATCTTGCATTTTAAGTGGCAGAGCCGAGTGCCTTCCCATCCTTGCCAGAACCACTCAGGTGTCACCTCACTGATATTAATTTTACTCTCACTTCGTGCTGGAGAGCCGGACTGGGTTATGGATGATGACTGAAGAATGTTACTGTCTTTAGTAAAGCATTTGGGCTGTGTGCTTCTGTTTTCCAGCCTTGTGAGAGGCTCTTGTGAGAAATACTGTTGCTCCCCAAGGAGGGATGTGGGTCAGATCTGATGAATTTGCTTACTGGATTAGTGGACAAGGGGGAAACAGTACAGTTCATCCAGCTGTCAGGAGTGCATTTAATACTGCATTGCACAACAGATTGATTTGCAAGGTCAGAAAGCATGGCATAGAATTGGCAAGAAAATGCTGAAAGGGATTAAAAAATGGCTTAAGGGCAGAGAAAAGGCAAAATCATTAATGAGGAAAATTTTACGCAGTTATCTTTATTATCATATGCCTCTTTTTTTTGTGCCAGCTCTCTTGAGGAAGATACTTGAAAAACAGCGAAGGGGGAGGATGGTCTAGCCTGGGAGGATGGCAAAGGATGCAAATGCAGAGTTGAGGAGCCTTCTAGCATTCTCCTTTCTGTCCTTAGAAACTGGGTACCAGTTTACACCAGATTCAGATTGGACCCAAAAAGCAGAAGTTGATGAGCAGAGAAGTCAGTCTGCTTCTGTGGGAACCCAGGCTCCTGCTTGCACACACAGCAGGACTGAGTTTTCCCCCTTTGCTTTCACATCTTCTCCCTGAGGTCCCCTATTGTTTGAGAAAAAGATATTTAAGTCCTGGGTTTCAACTCATCAGATAAATCTTTCTCCCAGTGATGCCCAAGAGCTTGTCTTTGCCACTTGCATGGCCAGACCAGGTGGTACTCAAGTGTTGGAACGTGGGGAGACCCTGCAGAATGACCCTACACAGCTCCAGACCCTCTGCTTTGTAAGAGTCATTGAAAAATTGGTTAAAATGGGTCACTTTGAACATACTTGAGACCCTACAGTATGTGTAGGGTCTCTACACATCTTTGAGACCCTCTTGGCTTGAGGCAAAAAAGGTAAAAGTGTAGGTTCTTGACATCACTTTCAGATTAATTTCTGCATGAAACAATTAGGAAACATGGCTGCAATGGTGTTGCTTTTGGAAACTTCGGGCTTTTTTTTTTCTTCTTCTTCTTCCTGGTTTTCAGGTTTAACACATTTTCTTTTTTCAGCTATATGCTAATTAACATCAAACTGTAATGAGATAGAATAATTTAAAAAATAACTTAAACGAGCCAAGAGTTATAAAAATAACAAATCCTGTGGGTAGCATCCAAAAGACTTTCTATCATGCTGACTGATTAGAAGACTCACTTAATTGTCTGTATGGAAATTTTGTGTCACCAATTCCTGGCATTCAGAAATTTTGAGATTTTAAAATTAACAGGCTCACATCACTTCTATTTGCTTTTTGACTGATTTTGTAACCTCTGCACTGCAGGCTCCTTTGTTTTGATATGAGCATTCTTTTCTGAAAAGTCAAGGAAAAGGAGTTTTTTCAATTCTTAAAGGAAAGCTGAGATTCTCTGATGTTCACTAGGTTTCAAGAGCAGTGGTCTTAAAACAGTGCAGATGTTGGGCATGTCACAAAGGCTGTAAGGAACTGTAGGAGTAATTTATTTTCAATATGAAGAAAATACACAGATTTCAGTTTCAAAAATTTTCTTTTTCGGTGCTAAGACATTTCCATCAGAAATTGGACTGACTGTGTGTGCTGGTGGGCTTTCACGAGGCCAGTGGTGCAAAAGGTGGACAGCCTAGTTGGAAAAGCAGGCCACACAACACGATTTTTTAAAGATTGCATCCTGGAGGATTTAAATTCTTCATTCTTAAAATGACTGGAAAGGGTCTGATTCAGGCATACCCATCACTGCTTGTCATACACACTGGGATGATGTCCCATTTGTTTGGGTACAAGGGGTGTTTCCACCTCCATCCCACTCCACGTCTCAGTTGAACACTTCCTGCAAGCCAGGGCGAGGCTCTCAGAGTGGCTCTCCAGATGGGGCCAGGAGATGGATCCCAGGGAGAGCTGGACTCCGCAGGGAAGATGATGCCGGTAGCACCATGTCGTGGGAGCTGGACCCCATTGCAGTGCTGGTTCCTGGGGTAGAGGACAAAAGCTCTGCATGGCTGATGCCTTTGGGGAAAGGGATGTCAGGAGCACTGATGCTGCAGCATACATTTCAGGAGACCAGGTCTGCTCAAGGTCCTGCTAGCTGCAACCAACACCTTGGGTATTAAGCAAAGCTGGGAGACAACCACTTTATCAGAAGCAGTCCCAGTAGCAGTTAAACTGGCCACAGCCAAGCTTTCTCCAAAATTTCATCATCCCTATTTCAGAGGGTTTATATAAGGGTCCGACTTGAGCAGACAGGCAGTGTCTGAAAGCTCAGGAGACAAGGGAAAGTGGTGCAGGAGGGACAGAGCTGTGTCACCATTCGTGGTATCAAGCATGGCTGTGGCCATAGCTGAGCTTTCTGTATAATGATGTTGTTTAAAAACTGTGCTCAGGCCAGGCTCTCCTTGATTAAGAGCAGCCAGATGGACACCATAAATCAGCTGGAAAGCTCTGGGCCAAACTCCATGCTCACACCGATTCAAACAGCCCCATTTAATGTCACAAATGAGATTTGTGCAAACGGAGCCCAGAGCAGAATATGGCCTTTCATGTTTGTTTAGATTAAGAAATTTGGACAGTAAAAGCCCACTTATACTCCAGCTAGCAGGGTGGGTATCAGAGCACTCGAACAGTGGGAAGCCCAGACAGATGGTTACATGAATCACAGTGAGGCAGGTCTGATTATCTTGATATTTTCCATGAGATGAAGCGAGGGTATGCGGTGCCATATGGTGGAATATGGCTGAGGGACTCTCAGCAGCTGGGCAGGATGTGAGCACTTTCCAAGGCAAGTGGAAGACTTCTCAGAGGGTCAGACAAGGAAAAGGTGGCTTCCTGGGACAGCCAGAGATGCTGAGCCACTGGAGCAGCAGTGTCCTAAGAGAAGGATGAGAGAATAAAACCAGACAGGTTGGCCAGTGCAAAAGCACAGCAGCATGGAGGGAAACAGGAGAAAGGTAAATGTGTGAGGGTGAAGAAAGAGGAAGAAATGAAATTTTGCATGGAGGAGGAGGGAAGCCAGTGGCATTTTTGGGGCTGAGTGCCTATGAAGGGCAAAGGGCACTGGAGAGCAGTGCTGCTGATGTTCTGTCTCCAGAGGCTGCTGTTGTTTTGCTGAACCTCACAGTTATTTCTTACAGGCTAAGAGAATAGAAACAGCCTATGGTTTGACATCTTATCCTGAGGACTGCAGCAAAAAGGAAATTGCATAGAAGGAGTGGATTTCTACAGACTTCTAAAAAAGGTGACCTTGTACACAGTTGTTTAGACTCACTTCACTTTCATGAGCTGTTGGCTGGGATTGCTGGTCCAAGGCTTTCTGTTTTGCTTGCAGCAAATCTATCTGCAGAATACCCCATTTTAAAATAATATGCTATCTAAAAGCAAGGAATTTTACTCTTCTGAGGTAATCAAAGGATACAGTGGGTTCATTTTTTTGAGCCCAAATGACAAGATCTCTCTGGCAGACAGTGCCTTGGGGCCTGCAGGTGCACCAGGACAATGCAGGTGCCTTTCACACAGAGAGCGTCAAGAAGATGCCACGGTGCCACAGGACCTTCCAGAAACAGCTCTCCACAACAGAAGTAAATCCAGAGCATAGTGTTAAAAAACATACTCAGGAGGTCAAGAAGATTTTAGCTGCAACTCACTGGATAATCAAGGGTGCAAGGGGCTGATCCAAGGTCTGGATACCCAAGAGTGGATGCAGGGGCATGAGATGCAGAGACATGTGTAGTGCTGTATCTCAGCTTGACCAATGTTTCCCAAAGAGGATGATTTGTTTGTTTTTTTGTTTTTTGGGTTTTTTTTCCAGTGGCTGGCAGGCAAATCTCACATGTTTAAATTGGGGAAGTGTTATAGATGTTGTTTGGGTCTGGTCAGGAAAATGAGGAATGAGTTTTCTTTTGTTTGGGTTCCGTGGTTTGCTTGAAGCTGGCTGCATGTTTAGCAAACCTCAGAAATAAGGTTATGTACATCAGAGAACAAGTGGAAAAGTACTGTGGAGGAAGTGTGCGAGGGCTGTCTGGAAGATACCCCAGGGGCTGGCTGGACCACAGGCTGGGTGAACCAAAGCTCATGTCCTGCAGTGCTGGATCTGGCTGCGGTCACAAAACCCACGGGACAGAGCGTGTGAGCCCTGGTGACGCTGCATCAGGGGCCCTTCACCTCCAGGCCTCCAGCACCAGGAGCCAGCCCAGCCTGGCAGGACAAACTGGAAAGGCAGCATTGGAGACCACTTGAAGGGGCAAAGTGGCAATAAAGTTGTAAGGAAGCAGCTCGCTGGAACTTGAATGGGATAAACAGTTTCAAACCAGGTGCCTAACTTTACTCATCAACTAGCATGCAGCTAGTTGCACTGATTTATTAATTAGCTGATGTCCAGCAGTACAATTCCAGAGAGAAGCCATAATTCCCACCTTTTTTATAACTGTAGGCATTTCAAAAAGCTATTGGGAGTACACGTGCAGGCAGTGCAGGGACAATTTTCAGAGTGAATTACATGCTACTGTTTTATTCTAAGAATAGGAAAGGGACTGTATGTTATTTCTGTCAAGTCATTATCCCATAGAAGGGCTGATTGTCTCTTGCATGCTGAGGAAATAGCAAATGTCTCTTTTTTTTCTGTCAGAAGATCAAATAGACAGATTGCACAACAGAGGAACTGGACCCTTTGTATGGAGAAGTAGCTGTGTGAAGTAAGTGATAGCCTTTTGAGTCAGCAGACAGATACATAGAGAAATACAGGGTATATTTGCAGGAATGTAAAAGTGCCAGTGTGTGGGCAGCCTCTCACCAGAGGTAGGTAATACGAGAGGCCCAAGGGAATGGAAGTGGTGAGGGGCAACCTTGTTATGCTCTCAAGGTGGGGCTCATGTCATGACACACAATTGGAAAAGCAGGAATGATTAACTGTGGATGTAAAAAAGCAGGATTTAGGGTGAGAAAAGAGAATCGATTTCAGATTTAGTGTCTGAGGCACTTCACAGAATGGCTCTGGCAATTTGTTAGCCAGATCAACATATGATTTCTTACTTAGGAAATGTTCATCTCTGCTTCACACGCCAACGCAGGGATGGATGTCAGTGGAGACAAGAAAAAGGACTGGTTTGCCTTATCTGGCCTCTTTTGCAAATGCCTTCACTTTCAGCAGTTTATTGCTTCCATCTTGTCCACATAATTCAGAAACATCTGCAGACAAATCCTGACTTCAGAGGTCAAGCCACAAGACCCCTTGCCAGCAGTGACCCGGTATGCAGCGGAGTTGTGAACCGGTGGCTGGTCCTCTGCTGTTGCCATTGCCAGCAAAGGCACAGTGAGAGGCAGAGCTCTCCTCCCAGGTATCCTCTGAGCTCAGGGACAGGCATTTGAGGGATTTTGGCACACTCCCAGCTGATGGGGTCTTCATGCAAACCAGCTGCCTGTATGTGCTGTGCAAAGCCGGACTCTGGACAGCAGAACTGAAATGATTTCTTGGAAAGTGATGTGGACTTGCTACTCCTCTGGAGCTGCTGTGACTGCAGTACAACACCACGTGTGCTCTGAGCAAATGGCAATCACCCAGTTTCTCAAAGCAGAGGTCACAGTCATTAATGTCAGGGATCCTTTCTGGCCACAAACAATGCAGTAAATAACAACATCCATCCAGCCCGTGAGTCCAGTGCAAGAAGCACAGTCCCAGGTTGGATCTTCAGGATGCTCACCCTTACCTGGGGACTGTAGCAGCTCTTTCCCAGTCGAGCTGCTCTCCTGCTCGTACCAACTCATGTGCTGGACTCATCTGTCCTGTGGAGATAAAAGTTGTGTGGGTTTATGGAGATCACACAGTTTGGATTTTATGACTGCAGACTCTCCAGCTGCAGGAGGGCAGGATACATGCTCTCTTCCCAGCTGGAAGCAGAGACCACCTGTTGCAGTTGCCTGTGGACAGGCTGAGCAGGAGGAACACGCAAGGGCTTGCTGAGAGGGTGGGGCAAGAGCCTGCACACTGGCACAATGCTGCCCCACAGGTGGCCAGAGCCCTTGGCTGAAACTGCAGGAGAAAACAAGAGCAGGCAGGAAAATAATGGATGGGAAAATGATGACTCCATCTAGGTGTCTGTGCACATGAATGTTTGTACATGTGAGGGGCTGAGGAAAGTGCAGAGCCAGAAATGCATAGAAACAAAACCTCCAGAACAAGCAGGACAGATAATAATGCCTTTCTTTGATTTGCTCTAAACGAGACCTTCCCATTATGTCATGGGCGAAAGAAACATGGTATTACTGTTTTATGGTGATCAAGGTAAAATTTTGATCTGCCACTCTTTTGATCCAGAAAGCCTGAGCTGGTATAGTGTGATACTGTGTTTTGACAGATGAAGAGAGGGAAAATGAGCAATGCATGAACACACTGTGCTAAGGAGCAGTTACAGCTAGAAAGGCCAAGGGAAGCAATCCTGTCTTTTCTGATAGTGGGAAGTGGGAAGCTCACTATAGACAGGCGCAGACAGATGTCATTTGCAATCACCTTGCCCATGGATGACAACAATCATAAACAACTGGAAAATATGTATTTCTTTAGACTTACACAAAATTACTATCTATTTTCCACACAATAACTGCCTATTTTCTTTAGTACATTTGCATATTCATTCCAAATCCTTTCATACACAATTTAACAGATAGAAAAGAAACTCTCCCTCAAAATTCTTTGTTTTTACATAAGAAGCTAAACTGTCAATAATACACATTTTCCAAAGACAGCTTAAGCAGCAGAAAACTCGTGGAAGCACATAGAATTTTTTTGTTGTTGTTGTTGTTGTTTGTTTGAGTCACAGTCTTATTTAATAAAAAAAAATTCTAGAGTACCAGTTTTCTATGAATATGTTTTCATTGTTACCTTGTGAGATTATTTCCCCCAACAGCCATCACTAAGGTGGGAAGGGGCAGACCCACAACATCCCTAGTTTGGGCTGTTCCTGCAGGACTCCAGGGATGGTGACCACAGTGTTGCTGGGAAGGTGCAAAGGACAGTTGAGACTCCCATCTAAGGCAGTGCTTGTGAGATACTTAATGACTTGACTCTTTCTGAATATCAGCCAAGGCAATGTGTCAGAAGGTGCATGGATTCTACAGCTTCTACCCATGCAGCCAAATTTTACGAATTAGGCCGTATTTTAGTAAGTTTTTTTTAAGTGATGTTCAGAATCTGAAACATTTTAAACCTTGGTTTGTTTGAGATTTTTTTTCATATTTTTAATAATGAATTTAGTGAGACAGATTTCCCTCAAACTTGAGCCTGATTATCCCCAATTGCTTCTCTTCCTCTGGACATTGCCCCTTCCGTTTTCAGGCGGGCATCACTGTTTCCCATTTGGCTGCTTCTGATGGTACCATGTGAGCTGAACAAATTTATCCAAGCGCTATGATTTCAGAACAGAAAATAGTATTGAGTTAATTTAGAGTCTGACTCAGCAGTTTTCCAGAGGATAACTTCATTTAGAGACAGGATCTGAGTTTTCCATCCCCGAGGTGTTGAAAAGTTGCACCTCTCTCACAGGTGACTTACTGCACGTCTCAGCCAAGCCCAAAGTCTGCCTGTCCAGGCACGTGGCATGGTGATCAGTGTGACATTTGGCTTCCATGAAAGTGCAGCAGACTCAGTCAAAAATATTTCTGGGACAAACTTACAAAAATGCAGAATCACAGATCGCTGCTAACCTTGCCCTCAGGACAACTGATGTAAAATACTGTTTTCGGATGTGTCTGTAGCAAAAATCCCACCATGAGGAAAAGAAACAAACTGTTTGTGTCTTGACATTTGGTATGATTATTGCTGTGATGCACTACAACATGGCTCTCACCTTTCCTCATCAAGTGGATGCCACAAACTCTAAATCAAGTAACATTATCTCTGACATTTTGGCTATTATAGTACCAGATCAGAAGATTTATATTTTGCTCATCACAAAATAGTTACAGCTTGTATCTGCTGAGGAGAAAGTCACCAGTGGAATTTGGTGTCATTAAAACAATTTCTTTCTCCTTAAATCAAATCCTGTTCATTTATGGTGATTTAGTTCAACCTGTCTCTTGTCCTTACCACCTGCTGCTCAGAGATGTCTAGTCAGCTTTTGGCTAGCAAAATAAACTGCTCTAGCAAGTCCCACCAGTGTTTTCATGCTATCAAGGCAAAAATAGAGACTCTATATGAAGAAATTCAACTTCAGACACATCAGAAATTTGAGCCACCCCCTTCCAAACAACCAGTTCATTTTTATATTATATACTAAATATGCATCTTTCATTTCCTCAAGGAAACATATCTGTAAGATTTCCAAAGGCAGAAACCATCTATATATATATAACCTCAGGCTCATGGATACCTGAAACTGCAACGTATTAACTTGTCCTTGTCAGCTCTCTATAATGTGTATATGAGCTAATTTTGAAGCCTGCTCTCCTTGCAGTCAGTAATAACCTATGCAGAAGTAGCTGAGTACACCCACAGTGACCACAAAATATGCAATGAGAAAATTCTTTAGTAGAAATAATATATTTAAACCTCAGGAACCTCCATGCTTATGTACTCTACATTTTCAGAGATGTATATATATCTAAGAAGGGCCAGAAAGGTATAAAGGTTAAGGCTGAAAATGGAGTTATCAAATTTGTACTAGTCTTTTACACTGTGTCAACATCCAAATGTTTCCTGTTTGTCACCCTTTTTTCCTTCTTGTAGGTAATATGTGATAATAACTTAAAGAATGGAAGTAAACAGGAAAACTGAGAGAAACCAGTGCATCAAATCTCTCCCAAATCTCTCACACATGCCCCCTTCTCACATCCCATACATCGTGTTTTCAAACTGGCCAAGATGTGGTTTACTAATTAAAAGCTACAGCTCTCTACTAAATTGTGATAAGCCATGGTGTGGTGGTAAACCAGTTCTGTGTATAGAAAGTTCTTGAAACCATTACTGTGTTGGCATCGTTCATGCATTTTACAAGTATTAGGTCTGCAATGCAAACTGTGAGAGAAATCTTTTTCAGTTTGGAAAGTAATAAACATCTGGAGGAAAGGATGACCTTCTCACTTGAGAACTAATGACAAAATAAACAAACAGCCTAAACCACATGGAAAAATAACACAGGTCCCTTGCATATGTGTTCCACATTATGGGAAGTGTAAATGCATAAGAAAATGATTGGTCAGGTATGAAACAGATGTGTGTGTGTGTGTGTGTGTCCCTCCCTTCCCTCTACATGAATACAACATTAAGATTGAAAATATGATCATGAAACATCAAGAGGGCAGTGCAATTATGTGCAATAAGCCACATGTGCTTCTAAATTAAAGATCTTGCCAAACAGTCTTGATTACACTTTATGATGGAGTTTTACTATTACTGGACAAAAGCAATGACGTAAAGGAAATATTCTGGGATTTTAGGGAAGCAAATGATAGGGTATCTCACACCAAAGAATAACAATCAAAGCTGGCCTGGAAATGAACATCGTCACACGGATTAAAAACTGGCTGGAAAGCTACAAACACAGAGCTATGAAGCATAACAAGACATTTAGTAGAGAAGCCTCATGATCAGCTGGCCTTCAATTCATTTTGCAGAAAAGCAGGGTCTAATAGCCAGGATCTGTGGTAGCCAACCTGCAGGTCAGGGCGATGTATGGCCCAGAACAAAGTCTCTGGCCTGCAGCCTGCTTTCTGCTGCCAGCTAGCCTCAAAGTCTTCCAGACAGAGGCAGCATGTGAGCACCATCAAGAACAAATGACTAATGCCAGCAGTTATTCAGAAAGATGAACAAACAACAAATAGGGGTGAAACAAGGGAAAACAATTTGGTTTACGCCTGGGAAAATATTCCCTGCTGTAGGTAACTGTAGAAAGCAAAGGGGGAGAAATGATATTGTGGCAAGAAAATTTTAACTTTGAGATCAGGCAAATGAAGAGTTCTTGGAGTCCGTCATCCCTCACGCAGGGCAGCTAAGACACCAGTGACTTTTTATCAGCCACAATTGTTCTTCTGAGCTGCACTTCAATTGTAATTTTATGTTTATTGCCATCCTGTGAAATTTTCTACAGTATTGTGGGACTATTTTGGTCCAGTAACTCTATGGTCCCACTCATAAATGAACATTTCCACTATACTGGTAAGCATCATATAAAAATGCTCACCACAGCTGATATAATGCTCCAGTTTACAGAGACTGTGTAAAATTACAGTGCTTTATGCAGAGAGCTGAGTGGCTTGTGAGACAAGAAAGCTCCTGGTTCAGATTAATTCCCACTTGAGAACAGCAACAACTAGTAGACAAAATGATACTCACTCCACATTGATCAATATATAGGCCAGAATGAAAATAAGTTTTATAATGAAAATCCTTCCATAAGGTCATTTAGATATTAATTTAGCAGCAGGGTATTACTATTCCCTAACATGGTATTTATTTTACAGACAGATTTTATAGTATTCAAAACCCTAAGTAAAAGAAGGAGCTCTCAGTGAGCTGTAAGCTTTCTGGTGTGATCTTCTGGAAATGCAAATCATTTGTTATCCCCATTGCCATGCTCATAGCTCATTATCTAATGCTCATATGACAATTACACTTCATATATGCCCACTAGGCAATAAAGCAGCCAAAGTCACGGCCAAGCTCATCTTATTTCTGGCAGTCTTTAGGACACAGAGCTTGAAGAAATATTTTTTTTAGGTTGGGGTAGGCAGCAGCTGGGGACAGAGTTGAAAAACCTCATCCCCTTCACTGAGTGCCATTCAGTCTATAGAGAGAAACACAGGATAGCCATCCCAGAGCAGAGGGGACGAATGCAAGGGGAGACAAGGATGGAGCATGCTGGTGATGTGGGATGGCCAGGGCTGCCTGGTGGGGTGAAATACCACCAGCAGCCCTCTGTTTTCAGAGGGTTTGAAAGAGGAAGAGTCAGGCAGCTGCAATATTCTGGAATATCTCTGTCATTTAGCAGGTTAATGAGTCTGCAAATGACATCAATCTGCTGGACAGCGAGAAGGGCTGTGGTTTAAGAGTCTGTTTTTTATGTCACAACTTAAAGAGCTGACATTATACCTTCAAGTCCAGACTTAGGAGGCACAGGGGCAGCTCCTACTCCCTGTGTGCCACCCCACCACTTCACAAAGCACCCACCACGTTTCCCAGCAAAGTCCTGCAAGGTTGCAGCACAGCTTTGCATCTGAACGCCGGCCTCCTCCCACTGGCCCAGCTCTGGGGAGGGATCTTAAATGAAAGGCATCTTTTGGGGGGGTACAGAGCCTTTCACACTGCTGGAGTGGTCTGGAGGGGCTGGCAGCAGATGGGAAGCAGCAGGGCTGCGATGCTTTGGGAGCCCCGTGCTGGAGCAGCCAGGGCTCTGGAATTTGCAGTGTAAACTATGCATGAGGTGCTATGCAGGATTTTTATTATTCTGCCTATGGAAACTTTTGAAATAAAGAGAAAGGGAGAGGTCTTGCACTGATGTAATTACAAGGGTTTCCACTGATAACACTGATGATTTGTAACCATATATCAACCTCCTTTACGGCACCAGCTCCTTCTCAAACACGGTGCTACCCCAGAGGTTTCATTAACATCAGATTATAAACCCCTGTTAAAAAAATATGATTTACGAGCATCTTGAGTTGAATGCAGAGGTGTAGGTTTCCTGGACTGTTCTTAATGGGTTTGCATTCAGGTGCAGGAGAAGGAAAGGTAAGCTAGGAAAGGCCTGGACTGCTGATGAATTTGTGGGTGAAATAAGCTTCCTCTGGCAGCTTTTTACTTTTCCTCATCGATCCAGTGAGGTAATTGCAAAATTAGGGCATCCAAAGAAAATTGTAAAGCATTAAATAAAGCACAAAGCCAGAATATTTTGTAGAATAAGTGGATCACGTGACATCAGTATCAGCTCAATCTTTTGAAACCAGCAGAATTGTTCTGAGAATATAAAAATATGTGTCATTGTGTCCTACTGCAAAACACTGGAAATCCTGCAAAATCTAGGCATACATTTTTACACATTTTAATTTCAGTTCAATTGAAACAGATTTTTTGCCGCCTTGGTTGCTGAAAATGGCCTGGTAATCACAAGACTTAGCCAAACCCCATAATTCACTCATTTTTCTTGACAGGCCTCTCAGGATCAACAGTTTCCACTGACCTGTAAGTCTTTGAGCCAAGAGCAAATCTCTTCAGGGCAGAAATTATCCTGTGAACCTCGAACAGCAGTAGAATCAAAATGATAGTCCTGTGATAACTACTTCAGATTTCTTTTTAATAAATGTCAGTATTCTCTCTGACAATAATTTTAAGCTGGCTTTTTTTAGTTCATTTTTTATTTTCATGACCAAGTACACATCCTCACTGGCAACTATGTTTTCACAACTGCAAATACAGAAGGGGTGAAGCTGGTAAATTTGCCATGTCGCCCATGTTCCATGAAGCTGGTCCAGGAGCTTCTATCCATTCTGTCCATTCTAACAGTGATATCCATGCTACATGCTTTATTTCTCAGGAATGACATTAGCTTATATCCCAGTTACAATAAAATAATTGCAGGTTGTTTCTGCATTGAAGCTGTGTGCAAAATGTTGTAAATGTATGGCACTGCTGTGTTGCTGATGCTGCCCAGCCCCATGTCAGAGAGCTTCCTTGAGAGAAAACCCTCTAGATCATCCAAGTGCAACATTTTAAAAAAGTCATGGGGGAAAAAAGTCATCCCCCCTTAAGAAAAATCATGGCTTTCAGCGAAGCAATTTGAAAATGCAATGTCCCTGATGTCTCCAGTGTCCTCTCTCACTGCATGTGGCATATCTTGACTCAGCAGCTCTGTGGCTGCCAGATCTGAGCCTCTTCTTCCTCCCCATCTTCTTCCATCCCTTCCAGTCCTCTCTGCTGTTACTCTGGCCCAAATCCTCTGCATTCAGGGCAATGAACATCTTCACTCTTCCAGCTATCTGAAGGAATCTTTCTTCCACACTGCACCAACCATTTTTTTCATATTTTGGTTTTCCTACTTTGTGATCTAAAAAGTTTATTTTTTAACAAAGTTTATGAAACAATCTTTTGTTTTGAAGGATCTGGCATTTATGGTGGAGACATTGAAAGCAAATGACCTTTAGGGTCTCCCCAAGCCTGAACCATCGTATGGCTCTATGATTACAGTAACAACCCTTTTTTTCCCCTCAGGCTTGACTCCTAAAATAATTCAAGCCCACTATTGTCCTACAGCTTAGCTTTCCACCCAAATGTGCGCACCTCAGTAGCAATAACCTTTCTGTCAATTAAATTAACAGAATTTAAAAGCAATAACCATTTAGCTTTGCTTGATAACCAGGGCCCATATCCTGCTGATTCAGGAGAAATGCTGGCTCACAGCTTTCATATTGAGAAATAAGTGTGATAGGAATATCTGCTGGAATCTCATCTAAACTTAAACTATCCAAATATTTTAATAGCTCTGTGTATATTTTCTGAGTTCAGCATTTATAATGTTTATAATACATTTAGGAAATGTAAAATGAATGTATTGTACTCTGCTAAATGGCTTTCCATATCATGGAGAATAACAAATATTTTTGCAAAATATTAAGGATGGACCACCAATGTCCCTTTACCTCTCCCACAGCTACACCTGTCCTCAGTTAATAAAAAAGCAGGAAAACATTTGGGTTGGAAGTGGGGTGTGAAAGGAAGAGAAACACGTGCACATCATCCTTACAGACAAAACATATCCTGCATTGGAAATGATGATTTAGAAAGGAAATGTACCAAAATGGAAAGAATTCAGAAAACAAGATGGATCGGAGGATCAGGAATCATGGACTGCAAGGAAAGCTGAAGGATTTGGTATTGTTTAGTCTAAAAGTAAGGGTTGTGGGGACATTGTGTCCAAATATGTGGAAGGTAGCTCTAAGGAGCAAAGAATAAACTCCGTTCATATCCCCTGGGGTTAGGACATGTTGTCATAGGCTTAACTGAGGAGGAGATGGTTTCATCAGTAAAATAGTTCCCAGCTGAGGTGACAGTGAATAAACAGGCTCACTAGGGAGGCCGCACATCCCCATCACCCCTCATTTCTAAGAACAAGTAATTGAGGAAAGACTGAGGGAAAGCTGCCTGATGATGAGGTTAGCTGATCTTCTTAAGTCCTTCCTAAGTCTGCTTCTTACAATTACTGTGTTGGACTCGGGAACAGCTTGGATACAGTCCCAAACCATTGTTTTTTTCCTTAAAACATTAGGATGCTCTAAGTAGCAGTTGTGAGGCAGAGTGACTGTGGTAGGAGCCTGGCAGAGACTTTGAGCACTCCTCTGTCTTGCCCCTGCTGGCCTCCCCTTTCTAGAAATTACACCCTCTTATACTGCAGTAAAAGCAAAACTCCATTTGGAGGTCAACAGTCCTCATCATCCATATCAGACAGAGGATCCAGAATTTCAGTACTCATGGTATTTTGTTTCTGTGGCAAGGTTTTGGTAGTGTGTGTGTAGAGGCTACAGGGGTGGCCTCTGTGAGAAGCTGCCAGAAGCTTCCCCCATTTCCAGCAGAACCAATGCCAGCCAGCTCCAAGACAGACCCACCACTGGCCAAGGATGAGCCCATCAGCGACAGAGAAGAGTAATGGAGTGGTTTTGTAAGCACTTAGCATCCAACCATAGTCATCCCACCACACTTGTGTAACAGACCATTTAATCTCTAAAATGTTGGGGGTGCTCTTATGGCCAAGACGGGCAGGAGAGCCAAGACCCTGCTCAGTGGAATGCAGTGAAGTCTAGGCTCCCACCTTGGCTTACAGAGGCTGAAGATATGTACATCAGGTTATATGCAGTAATTCAACACTCTTTAAAAAAAATAGAGCTGTTTCCTTTTGGATCCCGAGTGAGTGGGAGGATGTCTAGTTCATTTTTTATTCATCTGAATCACTTTTGAAAGCATCCCTAGTCTTGCAGTGAAAAATTTTGCAGTGTGTTATGAAAGGACAACTAAAAATCTTGTCCATAATTTTTTTTTAATGTCTGTCATTCACAGCTTGACAGTCTCACCAGCTATCAGAAAAAGGGAGTCCTCTATGGTGAATGGAAAATAGTAAATCCAGGGTGAGATCAGAAGTACAATACAATCCATCAGCATGTTAAAAACACAAACTGACAAAAAATACTGCCCTCAGGGTTCTTAAACACACTCACAGTAAAAACTGTCTGGTTTGTGAATTAGAGAGACAGAGAAAGTGATGCCTGAAATAGATACAGAGCAAGGAAGATAATGTGACAACTTTTATGGATGAGTGTATGTTACACTCAAAAGGGTCCCCTGTTCATGGGAGCTTCCTTCGTGTTTCCTAAAGAGCCAATGTCAACAGTCCACTTTCTCCTTGCAATAAATTTAAGTTCCATCAGCCATAAAACAAAGATGTCCTATTCTTAGTTCAACTTCAATAACTTCCCATTCTGGTTACTATAAACGTTTCTGTTATGAATGTATAATTCTCACCAGTCCCTTGTATGCCAACCTGACTCATGTTACCTAATTTATCACTCTGTGCCTCAAACCACTGAAGTGGGGATTTGGCTGTCTATGTGGCCAGTGCTTTGTGGAGCTCCAGGGAGTCTGCTGGCAACACTTGGCTGTAACACAAAAAATAGTGCAGGTTATTTATGATCTGTATGCTGATAACCCTGTTTCTCAACTGTAATTTTCGGACCAGCATCTGAAAACACCCTCCCGCACCAAAGTTTATGTGACAGAATGCCTTTCTCAAGAATGTGTTGAATATGAATAGAAACAAACCCTGATGCTGAGTACCACGGTGGTGCTGAGGACCGTGGGTTTTCCAGGACTCGGGTAGTGTAACGGGTACATTGAGACCCAACAAGGCTCAAGCTTATACTGAAGAGATGTGTGGTCTGCCCATATTTGAACACTTAGCAGATGTTTCCTAAGGTCAGCCTCCTTTGTCTTAATGGCACCTACCTTTTGTACTCATGATTAAGCTGCAGTTTCAGTTCTGTGTGTTTCCACCCACTACCCACCTACCTGAGAGCCAAGTTAAATTGCTCCGGGCACAAGTGCTCACATTAAGTTTGGAAATGTTGCACACAAAGGGAAGAGATTAGGCTTTATCTTAAATGAAATGCTATCCTTTCATGTGTAATACTTAGCTCCTCTGTGAGGTCCTTGTGAATGAATATCCCGTTACTGACTTTCAACTTTCCCTCGCAATTTGCAATTGAAAGACTGAACTCTGGACAAGGACAGTAAGAAAATCTTCGGTGCAGAGAAACCAAAAATAAACAATCTTATGAGTGTATGAGTGTGAATGAAAGACGTAAGGCATAAAAATGAGAAGGAAGATAAAGGGAAAAGACAGAAAATGTGCATGGTAGGAAAATTCAAATGTCACTTGCTTCTGGGAGGCGTTGACATTGGGCCATATACATACACATTGAGATACTTATGCCAGCCATATTTGCTCACAAGCATAGTACTGGTTTAACTACACTGATTAAAAAATCAAACTTAATTAAATCAGAGCAATGTTTGCATGCAGGAAGCATGCAGCCCTTCAAAGGCAAACTTCCCTTTGATGTGCTGGACTGAATTTCACAGAGCATATGTAATAAGGCTGAAGGGGATATTAAGAATTGGTAGAATCACTGGCTGGTTCATCCAAAAGGCTGGGACATAAAACTCTTCTCTCGTATCTGGGCAGCAGGTGTAGCCACGGAGGATGGCTCTAAATGGCCACAGTGGTAATCCCATGTGGAGCACCCAGTGCTCAGACTCTCCCTGTACTGTGCTGTGCCTGTTTCTACAGCTGAGCTGTCAGCTGGGCTCCCCATTCAGAGTGCACACTCATCCCTGCTGCTGGAAACACACCACATGCTGCAAATTTGGACTCCATACAGACATGGAACCATCTGTATTTCTGGGATAGAGAGAGGGTAGGTCTCTGTTTAATTGACAAGCTTTGGCAGAACAGCCCATGTGAGGTGTTTCCCAGCCCTTAAGGAGCCTCTAAGGCAGAGCATCTGGCACAGAAGACCCTGCAAACTTTATTGCTTGGGAAGGGACAGAATGGGGTGCTTCCTGTTAATGTGATACTATCTGCACAAAACATTAATAACTGCTGTGGCCTGAATCCCAGGATGTTAATGAATTCCACTTAGCAGCTACTCACATAGCATTTAGCAGTTTTATTAGCAGCTTGCTATCAAAACAGAAGGGCAGGACTTAGTACCTGGGCCACCTTCGACCCAAACCCTTTGAGACCAGAGCAGAGAGGATGCTCTCAGCTTGCCACAGCCAATTGGGAAAGGAGCAGCAGTAAACACCATGAAGATGAGCAACAGATTCATACTGTAGGATAAATACCTGCCTCTAAAACTCGTGTGCTGAGTTCCAGCATCCATTCCATTCATCCTGTTTCCTTCTCCAAGCTTTCATTTCAGCTCAGCTTTTTCCATCTGAGTAGCTCCAATCTGTCCAGGATATGGTCTTATTTTTAGCTCTTCACAGTGCACAAGCAGCACAAGATTCTAGGTACTGGGATAGTAAAACAGAAAGTCATTGCATCAGATCTCATTGAAATACAACTGCCCCTGGAGTTTCCAATTCAGATGAACTTCATGTCTTTAATTGCATGGGGCACGTGTGAGATTCATAAAATTAGTGTTCAGGCAACTGTGCCCTTTTGGGGCAGATTTGACAGAACCATGAGTTTTTAGTGCCGGTTAAGTACTGTTCACTCATTTATAGCTTGACATAGTTCCTCAGATATCATAATTTTCTTGGAAGGGAATGTCTGCTAGTGCTAATGTGCTTGGAAAGCTCATAAAACCCAGAGGTAGCAGCAGCCTGTGTATCTTGCATTTGCTAACAGTTCACTGTGGGTTTCTCTGATGTGGCAGATTTATAGAGGTCATATTTCCACCTGGATGGATTTGTCCATGAATAATTCTCCCATCTTGTATACAAAATTATTTTCCTACAACACCCATATATTTCTCTGTCCCAGTTCTCCCCCTGTCTCTCTGGTATTTTTCTTCATACCACACTGTGGTCAAGGCAACAGAAAGAAAATCTTTTTATGAACATGCATGTTATTTTCTGAGCCTTCTATGTCTTTTTTGAGGGGGTAGGGCTCAAGCAGGATTTTAGCTGGTGGTGATATTGGTGCAGTTTAAGGATGATTTGGATTGTACAAGCTGCAATTGTACATCTTGTCCTTTCATTGTTCAGACCAACACAGGCCAGAATGACCCAGGGTGTTACTAAAACCTTGATAGCATGAGAAGCAGCACCCGGTAGGTGCCTCACAGCCTGGGCAATGTCACAGGTCCCTGCTTTGTGCTCTGGGGTGGCAGGGACTGGGGTGTCTTAGGCAGTAACAGCTCTGTCCTCATTCCTCACCTCACACCAGCCCATGTGGGATTTTCTTCATCCTTGGACACACACTGAGGGAGAGCTGGTGATTTTCCCACTGGGAATCTCTACACAGAGGCATGTTAACCACCAAGCAGAGGCAGTTCTGGGAATTCTGCACAGACTGCAATCACATCCTATTCCCAGCCTTGATCACGCCCCCAATTTTCAAGGTTCTCTCAAAATCCAAACAAAAACCAACAAACAAAGTCCTGATCTGCCAGAAAGAAACTGTTGGTCAAACTCTGAACAGTTTTTTGGGCAACCCTATTTCTCCCATTTTTGGCAGTTCTTAGCAGGTTAATTTATTTTTACCCTTTGAGATTAATCATGGTAAGGCACGAGACCCACTTGCTGCTCTTGTCACACCAGGCAAGGTGCTCCAGGCTGCCTGTGGATTGCTTCTGTACTCTGCATGTTTCCTCTTGGTCATTTGCGCTCCAGCAAGGGGAAGGGATGCTTGTAAAACCCTGCTCCCTCCCAGTCACTCCTGCCAGTTCACACCTCCTGCACTAAACTTCGTGTCCACTTTTCTGGCAGAGAAGGTTAAGGAAAGGTGTGGAAGCATTGACTCCAGAGAAGAACTGAAGCTAACAAAAACATGTTGGTGATGTGTTTGCATATGTAAACAGACTTTTACTTCGAAGAGAAGCAAGCTTCTCCATCTTGGTCACAAAACAGCAAGATTTTGATCTATTTGCCTCTGTGAGTAGGTGAAAGGGTCAGAATTCAATGAAGAGTGTAGGAAATGTGCTCATGGTAGTAGATAAAATACCTCTGTGCATGCTGCAAGCATTTCGGAAAGCTTATGCAACATTTCCTTTTCAAATAAACATATACGTACAGCCCTGTTTCCAAAATGTCACTGAGAATATCACTTGCAAATGTTTTTGGAAAGGAGGTTGCCAAATTGCTAAATATATTCTGCGCTTTGAATAGGCATTTTGCACTGTTTCCTTTCTACCCTGATTAATCTTTCCTTAGCCCTCCTACAGAAACTCAAAGACCTGCCTGGGGATGGTGTCCTGCTGGATTGGGTGCTCGTCCCCATGTTATAGAGCTGGGTGCTGTGCCAGTGGAAGCCCACGGCCCTGCTTGCTCCCTCCTTGCTGCCAACCCCTTGCAGGACTGGCATGGTGGAAGAGGATGAAGGAGGAGAAACAGGGACATGACCAAAAGGAAGGGAGTGGAAGGCCGGGAGAAGCTGTGAGAGCACCAGCACAAGGTCTGCACTGCGTGTGGGGACGGGCGCTCACAGCTGGCCTGACACCCAGCCTGCGCCAAGGCCCAGATGTGCAGAAATCAGCTGACATCGTGGTTTTCAGAGACTCACGCTTCAAAAATTCAGAAGGCTTTTTTATATACTATTTTGCCTCAGTGCTGAATGGCCATCTGTCTGCAAATCAGTACAGATACCAAGAATGCATCATTTCAAGGTTTTACACTTCAGCTGGAAGACCTTACACAGGCAATGAGGAAGAAATGGTGCAACTCATGACACATTAACACACACACTGCATACAAACCTCTGCCCTAACCATCCACTGCTTTCCTAAAGATATCAGGGGAAGCCTGCTGGGATTTCTGAAATCAGACACAGTGTCATCCAAGAGCAATTTCCTGGTGGTCACAGATATCTATGATTTTCTTTTTACTGATCAGTCATACAGTAGGGTGAAAAAGTCAGGTCAGATCCACAAAAGCCCAGGGCTTCTGAGGAGGCAGAAGAACTCATACTGCATTCCAGACTTAAAGATTTCATCTTTCCTTACTGACATTATTCCACTAACTTGCAAAAATGAGGGTACAAGGAGAGGGCAGATGCCCACATCAATCTCAACAAAGAGATCACTGAAGCACTATTACATGGACATGCTGAGCCTAAATAATGCATCCAGGGTAGCTATATAACATGGAACCAAATTCATCATTTACTACTATTTTAGTCTTTATGGCAAGAGCCACGGCCACCAAGCTGCAGAAGCAGCACATCCATTCGTGCTTCCAGGAGGAGAACCAGCTTGGGTTCTCCAGATGAAAAGTAACCTTGTTAAAGCTGAATTTATTCCCAATCCAATTCACCACAAGGATCTAAAAACTCTTCTTGCAGAAGGAAAGTGGTGGTTTTGAAAAGCTGCACATGAGATGGTAGCATCTCTCTTTTTCTGCTTTTTGCAATCAACGTGGGGGAAAATGCACGTAGAGTCTGTAACAGCTAGAGAGGCTGGAGATAAAAATATCTTTCTCAAAGTGTAGGAAGGGTTAGAAAGAACCTCCTGGGTGATCAGGAGTAGCCCCTCACCATATTTAATGAGGGTATATGATAATTTACCAACATGACAGCTGTATCAAATCACCACCAGAGAGCTACACCTTCTGCTCCTGGCTGGCAGGAATCCTCCACAAACCTCTTCCTCTTAGGATCAGCACGATCAGTACGCTTTCTTCCCTTCTCCAGCTGAGATTTATTTATAGCCTACTTACAACCATTTGTTCTTGAGCCAACACCATCCATTAGGGGAACTAGTGCTTCCTCCTCCTTATTACTCACGGCTTTCTGGAGCACCATGGCATCCCCGGCCTCCCCCAGCGCACTGGGAGCCTGTGGTGCCACGGTCGCTTCTTCTGTGCAATAGGGACCCCCACACCTGCACCCAACCCACGGCCGGCTCCTCAGACGGGGACCCTCCCGCGGGAGGGCTCTGGGGAGAACCACGCCTCGAGCTGAACTGGCTGTTGCCGGGATATATGGGGGACCACAGTTCTGCCGCAGCGCAACACCCGCCCCACCCCTGGGACCCTACAGCAGCAGCCCCCCAGTGCCCTGTCCCTACAGC